>ML349216.1:0-29161 GCA_005239505.1 Nicotiana paniculata | reverse complement strand
CTTGCCCATTCCCTTGCCACATGATAATGTCTTGGTTTGTATTGGTTCCACTGAACTGTTCCATGACCCTATAGAACTCAGTTAATCTGTCAATCTCCCAATCGTTTAGCATTCTCCTGAAAGTGAGTTCCCATCCCTGGGCAGTCCAAACCTCTGCTAAAACTGCTTGTTATTGCTGATTTATTTCATGAATGTCAGGGAAGAGACCCTTTNCTGCCGCCAGTTTACATAGCCACTTCATCATTAAGCATTGGTTTTGCACTCTTAAATTCTTTATTCCTAGACCCCCTGCCCTTTTGTTGGAAGTCAGATCTTCCCACTTCACCAAATGAAACTTCTTGTTTTCACTGTTGCCTTCCCACAGAAATTTTCTTCTCAAAGCATCAATTTTCTTTATTACATAAACCGGAGCTGGGAATAAGGACATCGTGTAAGTAGGCATGGCATCAAGCACAGAGTTTATCAGAATCAGTCTTCCCCCCATGGACAGGTATTGATTTTTCCAATTTGCTAACTTTTTCTCACATTTCTCTAGTACACTATTCCATATGCCTTTTGCCTTACTTTTAGCATCCAAAGGCATCCCCAGATAGACAGTTGGGACATCCCCTACTGTCCCCCCCAGAATGTTGGCCAAGCCTTGAATTTCTGTCACCTCATTCACCGGGTATATGAAACTCTTCTGCCAGTTTATGTGGAGCCCAGATATTGCTTCAAAGAGGATGAAAATCACCCTCAGAATCTTTACTTGTTCCGTGTTAGCTTCACACATCACTAAGGTATCATCAGCATATTGCAAGTGTGAAATCCTCATGTTGCTATCAGCTCTGCTACTCACTTTAAATCCTCTAATCCATTCATTTGTTTGGGCTACTTTTACCAGGTCATTAAGACCTTCCATAGCAATAATGAACAGAAAGGGAGAGAGGGGATCCCCTTGTCTTAGCCCCCTCTGAATTGAAAAAAGCCAGCTGGGGCCCCATTGATCAGAATGGAAAAGCTTACTGTTGAAATACAGTATCTTATCCAACCAATCCATCTTCCTCCGAAGCCCATCCTTCTTAGAGAATTAAGAAGGTATTCCCAATTCAGATGGTCATATGCTTTCTCGATATTCAGCTTGCATATCATCCCCGGCTCTTTGGTTGTCTTCCTTGTGTCAATGCATTCATTAGCTATTTGGATTGCATCCATGATTTGCCTGCCCCTGATGAATGCCATTTGTTGTGAGTCCACCAGTTTGTTTATCACCTTTTTAAGTCTCTCTGTTAGCAGCTTTGAGATTATCTTGTAAACACTTCCTATCAAACTGATAGGCCTGAAGTCTCTTAGTTCTTTGGCCCCCACCTTCTTTGGAATTAATGCCACAAAAGTGGCATTCATGCTTTTTTCAAAAACTCCTTGGCTATGGAAATTCTGTACTGCTGCTACTTTTAGAATTAGAAATATGTACTAGCAGACCAAATCTTTTTTTGTATGGCAAATCAGACTAGCTAAACCTGCATCTATGATGAACTTCATTACCAAGAAAAGAAATGTCAAGATTTTAAGAGGTTGAGCAGAAAGTGTCACTGCTTAGGTTTAACCGCAAGTGGTTGATGAAAGTTCTCAACTTAGAAGAACATTGAACATGAATGAAGGTGTTAACAGAAAATTTTAGACCCAGAATGAAAGAAATTAAAGGATTTGGAGAACTTTTAAATCTCATGGGTAGATGAGATATGATAAGTATATTGATAATGTGAATAGAGAACAGGTGGTTAGAAGATGATGGACCAAATCTTTTGGAGAATCTTCAGTTAAGAGAAAGTGGAAGCAATAAGCAAGAGCTGAAATGAAAGTTGAGATGCAGCGTTAGTCATTAACTAATGGAGAAAAAGACAATGGAAAGCAACTAGAGGAAATGACATTGTATTTAGGGGTTCATCCTATCAGCTTATGTTTTGGGTTTATCTGCACTTGTTGTGTATGGGCAACACCCTCATTTGGGTTCTTTCTACTTACCATATTGGTGGAAGGAAGGAAGTGCTTGCTTGTAAGCTAAATATTTATACTTTTTCACCAATGGAAGGACCAACTATAAGTGCACTGACCCCGAGTCTTTCAAAGTTGACAGTCAGTATTTTTCAAGGCTATTGCACTTGGACACAAGTTTAAGATCAGATATGTAATGACAATGAATGCAACACAGAATATTAATTTTGCAAAATTGCATGTGAAACTACTTACAATGTTTGTATAGTTTTCAGTTGCCAAATATATCCAGGAATTACTCCAGAAAGGTTGCAGTTTCTCAATACCCTGAATACAATGATAGTACAGCCTTCAGAAGAGATCCATCAAAATTTAGATGCCAATGTTAATTGGCATTAACTACAAAGTAACTTACAGTATCACCAGGCCTGTCATGTTAATTAGAGGAGGAAATTCCTGCATTGGTCCATTTATGTCACTAATCCTCCTGAATAAGAGACTCAACATTAGAAGTCTTCACACTGTAACGAGATCCATAAACTAAAATAAAGAAGCAGATTAGTGATCTCAATATTTCAGAGTTCCTTACTCACAGATCAGTTAACATATTGAGGAGAGATATGCCTGATGGAATGGGACCCTCTAGACCGGAGCCATGCAGCTCTCTTCATTGATTATCCAAAATAAGTAAAAAATACTTGAGATTACAAAATTATTGTGCTAGCAAAGATATCTAAAGATCCTCTGACAGCATAAGAGAGATTCTTACAATTTTGCAAGTTGTTTCCAATTCTGTATAAAATCTTGAATTGGCCCACTGAGATTGTTATCACTTATCCTACTGCAATATGAAACAAAATAGTGTCAAAAATAGTTTTTAGATGCTAGCTGAATGGATAATGGAAGAACCATGTGCTTACAAATCTGTTAAATTTACAAGTCCAGACAGTGATATTGGCAGCTCTCCCTCCAGTTGGTTGGAGGACAATATCCTGAAATTGTGATCATGTTTCTCCATTGTATATTCAGGAATTTAAATCACAACTCATGTGGACAGACCAAAAGAGAAAAGGAAAGGAATGGTCTTACAGTGTCTTTAAGTTTATCAATTTCCCTAGTTCAGGGGGAATAATGCCTGAGAATTGGTTCGCTTCAAGGTTTCTGGTGAAACATTGCCATATAGATTAGTGCACTGCTGAACTTTTGGAAAACAATTGGAAAACTAAAAATAATATAAAATGAGGTGATTCTTATAGTAATGAAGAAGAGCATGCCCAACATTGCATCAAAGGAAAAAAGAAAGAAAGAAAAAGCAAACGGTAGCATAAAAGATTGTAAGCTTGCATCTTATAAGAAAGATAATTTTATTAATTTAAAGAGTTTGTGCAAAAAAATATTTAAAAAAATATATATATATTTTCTATAATCTGTCCAAACAATTACATGAGCAATGAAGATAAGAAATCAAATCTAATCAAGATTTGATACATACATATAGGTAAGGCTGGTAATGTTTCCTAGTTCCTTCGGTATTTCCCCTGACAACCGGTTCACAAGAACAGAGCTGGATCAAAAATTTGCAGTTACAATTGATGACCGAGAGCATCCATAACAGCTGATTTAATAAGATAATAGATGAGGCTTACATAGAATTTAACTGGGTTGACGACCATTCGGCTGGTATACTACCACTGAGGTAATTGTATGCAAAATCACTGAAATTTGAGAAAATCTGAACTCAGTTAATGGTGTTCATCGACATTTGGGAATTGCATAAGATTCTAATGGGAAAGAAAAGGAAATGTGACAATGGAATTCAAAAGGTGCTTACACTTGTTGAATGTAAGGAAGCTTTACCAGTTCAGGTGGAAGAACTCCAGGAAGATTTATACCCTTAAGAGTACTGCATAAGTAATTTCAAGAGTTGACAATGTAAGTAAATTATCTAAAATAGTTTGAATAAGATATACTATACTTATATAGATAAAATGAAACGAAGTACAGTCACAACAGAAAGCATCGATAGGAACCGCTCTATGATGGTGATGTAAATCACTATTTTTTACTCGAAAAAGATAAAGTCAATGATGTCAAGTTGCCATCCATACATCTCAGGAAGCCTAAGATTTCATCAAATATAATACAGTCTCAATCCACAAAGATAAAAGAGGTCTTCGGTGAAGGCACAGCTTATATATGGCAAAATGAAACTCCCTCCATTGTTTTTGTTTGATCAGTAATTGCCTCCTATAATCTTGTTTCTTTTAATTGTCCGAGAATATAAATACAAGGTTGTTGTGAATATGTAGGAAATGGTTGCAACCTAATTAAACATGGTTATGGGTTCTCTAGCAGTAAAGGCAAGATATCAGTAACTTAGAACTTAGTTGCTGCATTCTCCAAATCATCTATGCTGCTCTTCAAACAACACGAAATACTAAAAAACTAAAGCCGAGCAAGATGATGAAAAATTACATAGCTACTATGTGGCAGAGAGTATCATTTCCTATACTGCAATCGCATTTAACATCAGTTTCGGACCAGCTTGGTCGATCAGTTGTCACTCTGACTGCTTCAATCTGGCATAATTCACCATTGAACTTCCAATGTGTTGCTCCCATTGTAACGGCAATTTGTTCCAGAATGTCCACTGAGACAAATTGCCAAAGAATACGTCAAACAACAGATATTTGGCGAATGATGCAAACCTTAGTAGCAAAATAATTCAAAGTGGAGATAACTGCAAGTCTAATGCAAGGGCAGGAAGCAGAATTCCTACATTTGCTTAGCGTCCGCATAAATCCCCAAGTATGACCAAACAAAATTTATTTTCAAACACTGCAAAGCCCACTCCCCCACCAACAATTTGGAATTGGTGAGCAATCCGCTAAAAACCTCTAATATCCCTTTTTAATTATTCTCATCCTGTAACGAATCCCATAAGGTTCAACATTTTTGAGTTAGGCTACAGAGGTGCAGCAAGTTCCCTAGCAAACGTGCAGAATCCATGTTAAATTCTGCATCACTTGAAAACCCAAATTCACCAAATTGTATTAGTTCCTTAACATAATACTGTAGTACTAGTCTTTTCTTTTTTGTAAGTCCAAAATTTCAAGCATCCAACAAGATACTATCTTTAGAGTCATTTAAAGGCTAGTATCACTTCACAGCAAAACTAACAGTGATACTGCTCAAACCTAGTAAAAAAAATGAGGTACATGCCATCCAAAAAAAAGACTCAATTTTTTCTTTTACCATACAAAATTTTAACTGGTCCTAGCCTTCTACTCTTTACTTTCCTCTTTAAGAGACTCATAACTGATCTTTTCTCAAGAAACTTTGCTGAATAGGTGGAGAAAAAGTAAAAAGCTCAGAACTTCGGAATTCTTGATTTCTTGCACAAATTTGACTTTGTAGACTGTAGTAAAATCCCACCCCAACTCAACAACTATTAAAAAAAAAAAAAGGAGCCAGAATTTACCTTCTTCTTTGGCAACTCTTGACTCACCCAAATTTAACAACAAGAAGTAGTAGTTCACTGCAAGAATCCATGAAAGAACACCTCTTTTTGCAGGCAACATTTTTTCCTCAAGCTCCAAACATGTACATTCACTGTTGGACTAGCTGTGTTGTACTAATTTTTACTAGATTTTTGACAAAAAAAAAGTACCGCTAGAATTTAGCCAAGAAAAGATTGAACCAGAAAACTGGCTTTTTTTGGTTTATAGTCTTTTGAATCCAGAGGTGCTAAAGGGATTCAAAACAGTGTACCATAAAAAAAAATAAGTGTGTAAATTGAGCTAGCTAGCTGGTTACCAACTTCCTAGACAGAACAAGTTTTGTTTGTTTCAGAGAAATTTCTTATTTTTTTTTCTTTTTTCTTTTTTCTTTTTTCTTTTTTCTACTGTTTCAGAGAGATGTCTTATCTGGGGATTGAAACTTTAGAGAACAGTCAGAGGCACGTGAGCTTTCTCAAATCTTTGAGCGCTGGCCGCTAGCCACTTGCATTGAATCTTCCTTCGGGAGAATGTATTACGCATGTAGGTCTTTGATTAAAAATTTATTTTCGATAGATATTCGGTTCAAAGAAAAATGAAAAAGAAGAAATTGCAAATCTAGCTAGTAGGGATATAGCTAACGAGAGCGAATTCAAGAAAAAAAGGCATACTTTGACTTTTCCATTATGTATTATTCTTATTGATTAAGTGGATGAAAATGTCATGAAAGTGACATAATATTTTGTTTCCGTAGAAAAATCCTTGTAAGCCCTAATATTTATTCAGTAAAGGTTTTATCACTGATAAATATTAAAATGAGGCAAACAAGTTAATTAGGTTTATATGGACATTTTATTTTCTATCAAAATATAATGGGTGAGATTGGTCAGTGCAGGTTTACAACTACTACTAACTTTAGGATATGATAAAATACAGCTACCTAACATATACTTTAATTAGGCAGATAATGCATCAAATTATTGAATGCTATTTAGAGAGGACCTAGACCCAATTTATAAAAGCAAATAGTACTACACAAACAGAACTGTACGGACTATCTAATCTTTCATAAAATGTTTTCACATATTTTATGAGCTAAGATTTAGTCTTTTTTTTTTTCTTTTTTTTTTTTGATAATTACATCAAGAGGATGGAAGCCTGTTGATGGGATTTAAATCCTCTACCTCAACGTGAAAGGCAAAAAGCTCTCAAGTTGGAGATTACAAATCGAGTGGAAATTGGAGATTACAAATCTATTATGTGCCACCAAATATGTATTGCATGAGACTGATGAGAGAGTCCAGAATCTAAATGTGGTTTTTTGACAAGTAGGACCGAAATAAGTGTAAAAAAAAAGAGTGACATATATATGTATAACACTCTTTTAAAGAGCGCTATACTCTAACGGTGCCGTTTTGGACGTTAAGGTAAAAGAGCGCTATACATATAACGCGTTTAATAACAGCGATATATATGTATAGTGCATTTATAAAGCGTGCTATACTTGTTTTGTGAGCCCACCAATAAGTCTTATGCGTTTAACTGACATAACAATAATTCAAATGGGTATAGCGCCCTTTAAACGTGTTATACCTCAAAAAATTCAATCCCCCAAGCTAGGCATTGCCTTATTTAAAGGCGTTAGGATTTTACAAAAATCCATTTAAAAATATTCCTAACTCCTGTTAAAATTTTTCTTCTTGTTAAATTCTCAAGCATTTTTTCATAATGTCTGAAGAGCGAAAAGTAAGGGTTTCATTATATTGGGGGGGTGAGGTTGTGGTGGCGAATAACACTGTGAGCTATAGTTTATCTCCACAGTGTCATGTTAAGTTGCCACTTACAATGGAGTATGATACATTAGTATCGTTGTTATGTAAAAAAAAAAATGAGTGTAACGAAACGTTCGGTGAACCTTAAAGTAACCGAAAGACATCCAGGATTCCGTCACTCCGCAAGGGGTTGCTTGTTATGCTAAGTTTAACATCGACGATGATGAAACTTTGAAGGATTTTTTGAGGATTCCGGATGAATAGCGGAAATTTCTTGTAATAAAAATATTGGAAATGTACGTCAAGGTTGAAGACGTTCGCAATAATGAGGTTGAGCATAGTAGGGATAACCCTCAGTCATTTGGTGGTTATTCTGGAGCAGTTCTTGCCGGAGAGGTTCCAGCTGAAAGAGTTTGGCATGATTTAAATTTATCACCACGGGCAAATGAGGAGCGAGGAAATAATTTCTCTCCTGCTTTACATAACCCACAAGACGAGTGATAAACTTCAATTTTCCTTTGTGTAACGATGTATATTTTTGTTTTATTGAATTTGTATTAACGCACATATATTTCACATGGGGTACCAGCTAGATATGAATTTTACAAGTTATGAACCCACACCGGTCATAATCGTGCAAAGCGGTCGCTCCCTCACCGGCATGCTGCTACATCTGCAGTCCCAGCTGGTAGAATAGATTTAGGTCAATAGCATGCACAACGTGTAAAATATAAACTACAGAATGCTAGGTTACAGTTATATAAGTAAGAATACCTAAAACATACCAGGGCCTCGTGCCACCCGGCGTATGGAACGTACCGACCGCCAGCTCGATGAATGGGATTCCCGACGAAAAGTCAGGTAACGCCGCAGTACCAGGGCATATACTCATGAGTAGTATCTGTTTGGCTTGATGAAGGGGGGCGGAATCAGGTCAGCTCGCCGGTCCCAAGTATCGACCTGCGCCTCTAGCCATGCCACATATATGTTGTCCACCTTGAACGATCATCCCGCTGATAATGTGTGGGCTCCCATGTGGGCTCTCTCGGTACAAGATGCGGACGACCAAACTGGTGAAGTACCCGCTCCGTGGCATGATGTTCCACAATATCGAGGCACATCAGTGGAACAGAAGTGCTCCAAATCAGTCGGCTGGCCGAGCAATAATCGGGCAGGCCACCTATCAACTCGTCGTTGTATAGCGTCCAGATGAACGATTAAATAACAACAGAAAACGTGAGTATACGCAACACATGTGAAGCTATACCAAGTAAACTTAGGTATACATTTACCTGGGAGCCCTCCAGCATAACCAAAAAATCCCTGTAAAGGGGGAGATTATGTCGAGCCTCGTATATATGTACATAACCTCACCGGAGAACCCACCTCCTAGATAGAGGGAGAAACGGAGGTGGTACATCCAGAGGTAATGGTGGTAGAGGTGGCTGCAACTGCAGGAACTACTCCTAGGCTCAAACCTAACATACAAAGTTGACGTAAAATTTAAGATAAATTTTTACTAGATATCTTATAATGAATAGAGTATTTGAATATGTTGTCAGCTGTAGCAGCGACAAAAATCCACATACGTCATGTTGGTTGCCCATGCTCGCCCAGCACATCTTCCTGTACAAGTAGGCGAGAACAGCAACACCCCAGCTATACTGGGGTAAACCATCTAGCCGCTCAAGATGATGAAAAAATCTCAAGTTGACTAGGTTCCCCGAAGTGTTCGGGAACAAGACCCCTCCAAACATAAGGAGCAGCAACAACCTTGTACACCGGTGTGTTACGCCCCCTTTTTCTCGGGAAATCGGGTTTCGACATTGACAACTCTTTTAATAATGGTGGAAGGGTTATTAAAAGAGAGTCTCCACCTAATAGATTAAGGTGCGTTAGGGCACCTATTGCAGACGACTCGAATTTACTAGTTTGCATCACCAAAGATCAGCTAAGGGCTCAAATTACCTCGAGGAGAAGGTGTTATGCACTCCTCGAGGTTCACAACGGTGGGTCCCGGTCGAACTCAAATCATGTGAATTAGTCTAATAGAGAAGAGAGGGAATTATTTTAATAGGAATAGGGGGTCCTAAGTTTTTAGCCTAAAGGATCACCCCGTGCAACATAAATAATACTTTGTAACTCCCCCAAGATGGGGTGTTACTCATATTATTCGGTGGGGACAGACTATCATCTCCTGCTACCAGCCGATTACTATCTTTAAGTTATTTATCTAAAACGCTCTAATCAATTCTAAGTCGTACCCTACGCGTGCATTATCCGTCCCTTGCCTATAGCCCACGTGGCATTTGGACCTCTATTTTGGATGGTTCTAGACTTAACTTAGGTTGCTCAAAAATGGTAAAACTACGCGACATACAAAAACAAGTTGAACTTTCATATAAAAGCAAATAGGGGCTCAAGTTAGCCTCTACACTTAAGCAGCGAATGCACACAACAGATTAGACATTTTGACAGTTTCAACAATTAAAGTTGTTAGGTCCTATAGACATAATTTCTATGTAATTCTAGATTTTAATCATACCGGTAATTTCTAAGTGACTGCGCAATTGCCTACTGATTGTAATTATAAGCGGTTAAACCTATAGACATGATATCTAGGTGATTTACTCAGTGTTAGGTAGTGATAAGCAACGAGAGATATTCAGAATTGCTCAGTTGTTCCTATAGGCATGCTTTCTAATGGTGTTCAACGAGACAGTGTTTAAATCCTAGTTATAGTGCTTAACACAGATGGTGATTACCCTATGGACATGATTCTTACCTTTGCTGATGGAAACTGATTTTAATTCTTATAGGCATGCTTTTTCATGGGAAAGTATGACAAAAGCATATCAATCAATTAAGAACCCTATAGGCATGACTTCTAACAATGCAGATTTATAGAATATAAATGACCCTACGATCATGATGCCTAATAAATGTGCTGCAATGCAAGTTGAACTTTGATTATTTTATTTCCTATAGGCATGGTATTTAACGTAAAAGCAGAATGGGCAGGTTATTCACAGAACTTATTTGAGCAAAGTAATACCTATAGGCAAGTTATATAACACACAATGGTAGAATGAGCAAAGTAAACACCTATAGGTAGGTTATCTAACACATAATATCAGAATGAGCAAAGTAAACACTTACAGGAAGAATTTCTAACACACAATATCAGAATGAGCAAAGTAAACACTTATAGGAAGGAAATCTACTCGTTCTCATGCAAATGTTAAAAATAAACCCAGTTTCCAATTTACTAATACCCCAATTGTTATTACAAATAATTATTACAGACCGGAATTGAATGAATGAATTACAAAGTATAAAAACTATAGGAAACCTGCAACATGCCCAAATACACTTGGACAGACCAGGCCTTCAACTCACAATAGCTTCAAAAACCCATACACAGTAGCCAACAGTGAATGATTCACCCATAGCTCAAGGATAAGCATACAGAACCCAAATCTCTAGTGTGTCAGAGTTCCCAAGGGCTTCAAGAACCCGGGGCAGTGCTCACACTAGAGAAGAATGATCAGAACAGTTCAAGGAAAACTAGGGACCAAATCCTAGTGTGTCAGAGTTCACTAGGGTCTCATAAAAACCCTGAGAAGTGCTCACACTAGGAAGGTCAGGGATAGAACCTAAATTGTTTTGACTTTCAGCCAGCAAAGAGTGAGGATTCAGGAGAGCATGATAGGATTACAGGATACATTTAGGGACAGAATCACACATAGATCAGAAACAAATAGCAACACATTTGAACATAGACAGGCTTAATAAAGTTAAGAATTAACAAAGGCATATGCTAATAAGGTCAATTAGGGGTGTTAATAAAAACCCGAAAAATCGAATCAAACAGACCAAAAAAATCGATACATTTTAGGCTGGGTTTGGTTTTGGTTTTGAATTTTAAAAACCGATCAAATTTAGTTTGATTTTAGTTTCAATCAATAAATAACCGAAAAAATCGAACCAAACCGACTATAAAAGTAGCTATTTAAACTTATTATTACACATAAATATGTATATTTTTTATATAAAGTTTCTAAAATTTTATGGTATATATTAGTCATTTATATTTTTAGTCTAGTTCTTTGCTATTTAATAATCTAATTCTTTACCTTTATATTCTAGTTTGATTGGTAATTTTCTTTCGCTAAGTATAAAAAAATTTATTTCATGCTAAAAATAAATCGAATTTTAATTGAGTACTTAAAGTATTCATCACTATTTATTCAATTATCATCAATATATCTTGGTAAATGATAAATTTCTCAAAGAGAAATTAATTTGATAGTGTTATGTTGAAAATATAGTCGTTGGAGTATTCGTTTGGTAGTGTATGTCTCATATCTAAGAAAAAACCCGATAAATAACCGAAAAATCGACAAAAATCGAATTGATAAAAAACTGACTTAATTGATTTGGATTGGTTCCAATATTTGAAAAACTGATTTACTTGGTTTGGTTTCTTTTTTGGGAAAAATCGACCCAAACCGAACCATGAACACCCCTAAGATCAATTCATAAACATGTTCACAAAAATAATAAAGGCTTTAGATCTTGGAAAAGAAACACAATGGTTATCAGTAGGAACTGATTAAATAATTTAACAGAGGTACCAGGGCATAGTGAGAACAGAACAAAACAGATCACATGGTAACAGGTTCAACAACAAGCTAATGAATCTGCTAAGGCACACATGATTAACTAGTTCTTAGGAAAGGTGTGAAAGCATGTTTAACTTCTAAAGATAGTCCTAGATAATACAGAATTTGGTAGATTTCATTAATCGGTTAAAACTAAATTCAACATGTCTTAAGTACATATAATAATATTTGAAAAACTGATTTACTTGGTTTGGTTTCTTTTTTGGGAAAAATCGACCCAAACCGAACCATGAACACCCCTAAGATCAATTCATAAACATGTTCACAAAAATAATAAAGGCTTTAGATCTTGGAAAAGAAACACAATGGTTATCAGTAGGAACTGATTAAATAATTTAACAGAGGTATCATGGCATAGTGAGAACAGAACAAAACAGATCACATGGTAACAGGTTCAACAACAAGCTAATGAATCTGCTAAGGCACACATGATTAACTAGTTCTTAGGAAAGGTGTGAAAGCATGTTTAACTTCTAAAGATAGTCCTAGATAATACAGAATTTGGTAGATTTCATTAATCGGTTAAAACTAAATTCAACATGTCTTAAGTACAGATAATAACATTTTAGGGTAACTAGTCTAATAGCAGTAATACATCAAATGAGTAATGAAGTAGTGAAGGATTTAATAACTCACCAGTTGAGATGAGACGGAAAAAAAAGAATCTAGTAGTGTAGCAATTATCACCAAACGGAAACAGAACACTTGATGATTTCTAGCCTTGGCTTCCAGCCGGCTAGGAATAAAAAATACACAGAATAATATATGCTAGAGGATAACAATGTGCTGTTTTGTTTATATTGGTGAGAAAATTTCGAGCTCTCAATCTGTCCTCAAAGGGGAGTTGGGGAGGGGTTTAAATAGTACTGAAACTGAACACATAAATATGGCAATAACTGGTCAAAATACTATAAACGAAAGCACTTAACAGCTAAAAGAAAATTTGAAACCCTAATTTAGGTAAAATATACAAATCGGCAAAAATAAAGGCAAAGAGTTGCAATAATATGGATATAGACATATAGACATATAGACATATTGACATATAAATAGAAATTTTATTAAAAAAAAATCGGAGAATCGAACCAGATTAGATCTAAAACCCTAGTTTTAGGGTAAGTAGAAAAATTCACAAAGATACTCAGGGATTCATAGAGATCCTACCATAAAAAGCAAGGAAGAAAAAAGACGAAAAAAGGTTAAGGGGTTGAACCATTTTGGTTCGAAGTTGAAGAGATTCGCTTGCCATGTTTAGGCAGGTGGTATATAGAAGGTCCCAGTACCAAAGAGAGGTGAGATATGGTAAGAAACCACTAGGGAATCCCATGTCCGGTGAAATTAGGAGAGGAGATTGGGGGGAGACGGCTAGGGTTTAGGGCAGTGAGGTGAGAGCGTTTGAAGGCGGCGGCCGGTGAGGAATGGCTAGGGTTAGGGGCTTTGGTTAATTAAAACGGGGGACGAGGTGTGAGTCGTTGATCTTTTAGGCAGGGTTGGGTCGGGTAGTAAATGGGTAAGGGTAATTGGGCCATGAGTATTGGGCTTGGGATAACTGGGTAGGTTTGGGTCCGAAATTGGTTGCAAATTGAGGCCAGATTTTAAATACCAAATTTAATTAATAAATAATTTGTAAAAATTATAAATAAATAATAAAGATATATTTGTGCATAAAAACAAATCAAAACAATTATCTAACATTATAAAAGTATAAAAAGATTATTTTGGCATAAATAAAGTAATTATAAATGCATATAGGCTATTATTGCAAATGTGCAATTTTAGCCTTTAAAATGCAAATGTAATTATGACAAATATGCTAAAAATATTTAAAACCTAATTGTTTAACCAAATAATTAGATCCTTTGACCAAAGTTATTTTTAGGATGAACACGAATTTCAGATACCATGGCAAGATTGATTATTGTAAGTAATTAAAATAAAGAAAAGTCAATGAGATGCACGAAAAGTAAAGTATATTGCATTAGTAGTTCGGATGTTCCTTTACAGGTTATATTTTACTCCCTTATATAGGAAATTTCCTAATATAACGTCTGCCCTTTTCAGTGATTGAGCATTAATGACTAATTATGACATTAATGTAACGTTACAATTAGTAACCGTAACTGTTGCATGAATATTGTGTAATGTGTAGATCACTAATTGAAGATCTCTGAATCTGCCCTTTGTTCCGCCCAGATACATTTTGACCGTGTCTCTTCATTTTCTCAAGTAGGTTGAGACTTCCGTAGCTAATTAACCCGTGGGTGTGATTTACCGTGCCTCTTTGCCTCATACCTCTTCATAGAGTCCCGTCCAGTTGTCGTGTCTCCATTGCTCCATGTAGATTGCTGAGTCATCAAGATTTATTACACGTGTGAAGCTTTTTTTACCAATACAGATAGTCCCCCCACTTAACATATATTTATCTATTAATATTTGGTAAGTGGGTACTTATTTATGGCGGGAATATTTTGCCGCCGCTTCACTCGAATCATTACATATTTTTCTGTACGTAAGCGTCGCTTGTCACTTTCATTTAATGCTTATGCCACGTGGCATTTCCAGATTGGTTCTGCAATTGTTCAGCGCCTTTTAGGGCTTTTTTTGCGGCTGCATCAGTCACAAAGTGGCATCTTCAATTATGGCTTTCACATCATTGTTTTTCCCATTTTTGACGGTTGTCTTCGAGTATAAATACCCATTTTCTTTTCTTTCACGAAAAACTTCTAACTTTCAAACTTTATTTGTAATGAACTTTTTCTTTGTCTTTGTAGATATGTCTTCTTCAAACCAATCTAAGAGAGTCATAAACATAAATGATTTGACTCCCTCTTCTGCTCCAACACGGAGTAGGAGAGGCGGAAGGTTGAGGAGTTTAGGTTCTACTCCTTCAAGGGGTTCTTCCTCTTTTAAATTACTTCTCCTCCATCTTCTAGGTCTTTAACTTCTCCAAGGGCTAGGGCTTCAAGATCTTCGTCCAAAGGTAGAGAACGTCACGAACCTTTGCGCAAACTGAGGGTCGATGAAATAGTACCTGCAGAATTCACCTTTACTAGGGATAGTCAGGCTCTTAGAGATCAGGTTTCTTCATTGTCATCTCTTGATAGTGTTGACAAGTACCCTACCCAACTCACTGAAGGTTTAATTCCTCTTATACGCATGACTGTTATTGGAGTTCCGATTTTTCTGTAATCGTTCCAAATAGTAATCAAAGAATAACACCTTACAATACGGGGCATTCTTTTATTTATACCTATCCCTTTATATTAGGGTTCAAGCCTCCCATCGACCCAGTAATCATCGAGTTCTGTCGATTTTTCAAAATTTGCTTGGGACAAGTCGGTCCTCTTGTATGGTGAGTTGTTGCATGTCTTAGATACTTGGCTACCTTAGCTTCGATCCCCTTTACCTTTCATCATCTTATTCACCTCTATTCCCCAATGTTGTTCCGTCAGGGAATTTTTACGCTAGCTGCTAGGAGTAAAAGGGTGTTAGTGACTTCTGAAGATGATAAGGATCGAGGTTGGTTTCTTCGGTATGTTGTTGTTCCTACTGTTGGTTTAGTAGGTGAAGAGAATCTTCCCTTCCCTGAGAAGTGTAATCTTGCACGTGAGTACATTTTTGCTCACATTCCTTGCTTTTTGCTTTAGATATTTTATCAATATCGTAGCCGTTTCTTCTTTTTGCAGCAATCATTGGAACCGTCGAGAATGTCTCCGATTTCAGAGATTGGGTAGAAAAGCTTTTGTTAATCGCTCCATTGGAAGAGCGTTCATGGAAGCACCTCTATGAGAGGTTTGGTTGGAGAATTAAGACTCATGGTAAGTGAAGTTTTTGTTTGTACTTGTTTATTACTTTGAGCATTATTTAATCCTTTCCTTTTGACAGGGTTTCCTGCTCGTGGAGTTTCTGCATCCGCGTCTGTTCCCAAGTTATCCCTGGCTCAGGCCCAGGAGATCATTTCAGGCTCTTCTTCTTCAAGGAGGAAAGCAGGTGGGTCAAGGACCTCGGGAGAATAAGAGGAAGAGGAGGGCACTTTTATCCATAGGTCACGCAGAAGGACGGTGGTCTCAGACGACGAGTCTACACCTTTCATCGTGTCTTCCGTGCCTGAAGTTGGACTTTCTGCCTCTGAGGATGCTACTCCCTCTCCCGTGCGTGAATATGTTGGCCAATTGTTCTGTGAAGGCTTTGGTTTTGTTGCTGATGAAGCTCCCTTGGTTGTTTTCTCTCCTTCTCTTAGAGAACTCCCTTCAACTGTTCCAGTTATTTCTCCTGCTCCCGTGGCTATTCCTGCTCCTGTCGTTTCTCCTTCTCCCGTGGCTTTTTCGGCCCCTCAGACTTCCTCGCCTGTGGCTCCTGCATCTCTACCTGCTTCCATGCCTTCTGTTATAGAAGTAGGGTCTTCCAGCGGAGAGATGAGGCAGGTGATGATAGAAGTTCCAGCAGAGGGTAGTCTATTTAAAAAGCCTTGCCAGCCTGATGTGTGGCTGAAACCGTTGATAGGCCCGACAGAGAGATCTAAGTTGGACAACCACAGTTCCCTTACATGGGCTAATGAAATCGTGCATACTTCTTTAAAGGTAAAATGCATTTTCTTGTGTTCATTCTTGTACATGTATTTACCATATCTAATTGGCTTTCTTTTGCAGATCAATCTTATTGGCACAGAGCTTATGAAAAGGATTTCTCATACGGAGCAGGAAGTAAAGGAGTGGCATGTTGAAGCAGGTAACTGGAAAGAACAGTATGACAACTTAAGGCTCGACGTAGAAGCTGTAGAAGAATAAAAATGTACCTTGGAGCAGCAAGTGAGGGTCATGATGGTAGAGTTGGCTGTGGAGAAGGCATCCTCTGATCAGGCAAGCAAGGATAAGAGTGTCTTAGAGTCCTCATTCGCGGAGCAGATGTCTCGTGCCTCGGAAGAGGTCAGGAGTTTGAAGGCCTTACTAGACCAAAATGAGGAGTATTCGGGCGAACTAATGCAATCTCTTACTCATACCCAGGAGGATCTCCGCAACTCTTTGGAGAAAGTTCAATTCCTGGAAAGGTCTTTCGCTCCTTTAAGGGCCTCTAATGATGCTGATGTAACTGAGAGAGATGAACTAAGAGCTGAAGTTATGCTATGGGAGAAGGATTATGAAGCTCTTGAAGACAGGGCAGTTGTCGATGTTAGTTGGGAATATATGAACTCTCGCCTCGACACATTGACTGAATTGAGCCAAGAGGGTTTCGACCTTAATGCTGAAATTGCAAAAATCAAGGAGTCCATTGAGAAGGCTCAACAAGGTCCGAATCTCTCTTCACCTGAAGGTGAGGCTCTTGCTGCTCAAGTATCTTTGTCCCAAGCCGCTCCTTCTCTTTCTGCCAGTGAAGTCAACCCCCCTCTTGATAAAGTTTAAGAAGTTGGTTCCTCCCCTTTTTTTTTCTTTGTCTCAATTTGTGGTTACCCCCAGTCTCATCGGGGGTAAATTTGGATCTCTTTAAAGTCCCCAAATGACAACTTAGGGGCACCTCAATGTATAAAGACTCTATATGGCTAAGTATAAGTTAATACTTAGTTTTTACTTAGCCGTTTTAGTATATTAATGCAAGTATGACTTTTTTTTTCCGTTGAGTTCTTGTTTCACTCTTTTAGTCTTTTGCATGCTTTATTTTTTGAGATTTTAGTTTCACCTCTGAGTTTTGCATATAGAATGCTTTAGATTACTCTCACCTTTTCGTAATAGGCACGGTGTTATATTAAATGTGTGCCTTTTTGTAGTAGGTGTAATTTATGAAAGAGGGCCCTTTTTTATCGTCACTTAATGAATAAGACGTCTCAACTTCATAAAGGTGTAATAATACAATAGAGTGATAGGAATTTTCACATGCTTAAGAATGTTTCTGAGGAAAGTTTTTTGTTTAAACTCTCACAACATTTTACATATGTTTGATTATCGTCTAAAACTCATGTTGCAACTGTTTTCTTTTAACAGATTTGATATACACTTGTATTTCGTAACTGTTTTTCGTATGTAACAGTTTTTTCGAGTTAATACAAGAGAGCAACTGTTTTTCGTTTGTAACAGTTTTTATTCAAGTTGGTGTTTTCACCCGTAACTATTTTTGTCGACAACAGTTTTTAATAAGCACGAGGAAAATTCTCTTGCATCCGTAACTGTTTATTTGATAACAGTTTTTTGAACAAGTACAAGGATTTTGATCTTTCATCCGTAACTGTTTTATTCGATAAAAGTTTTCTATATGAGTACAAAGATTTCGTAATTGTTTTTAGTTACAACAGTTTTGAATGAGTACAATGATGATGATCTTTTATTCATAACTGTTTTTGGTTGCAACAGTCGTTCTTTTGAATAAGTACAAAGATGTGCATTTCTTCCTCGTGGTTAACATTTTGCCTTTTAACCTGAACATGTTCGAAGGTTTTTTGGATTAGAGGCTTTGTGTTTGAGTCTTTGGCTCTTTCGATTTTGCTCGTATCACTTGATTTGTTGGGTATATGGATCTTCAAGCTCGAGCTTTGAGTTTCTGATAGTCTTTTTTTCTTCGTCTTTGCCTTCCATACTGTATAGTCCCCCAAGTGTTTGATCTTTGAAGAATGAAATCTCGAGCACTTGACTATTCCTTCCTTGTGGTCCTTTTCCTGAAAAGGAAAAACATACGGGACTTGAAGGTATATAGTTTTTAGATGATGACTGCTTAACCCTTTAAAACGTCCATCACAAAGTGTAAACCTAGATCAAGAGTTTAGTTACTTCCTCGCGTCTTTGTAGGTCTAATATTATCATCTAGTGACGGGTTAGCTTTATGCCTATCATCTAAAAAGGTTAGTAAAATTTTAAATGTTCAAAATAAAATCTAACGTGTGATACCTGACCGGGGGTATTTCTTTTTCTTAGAAGTAGTACCTCTTCAAGTGGATGGTATTCCAACTTGTTGGTAGGATTCTGTCGTCCATAGCTTCCAGCTCGTAGGCGCCCTTCTCAGCTATGCCTCGGACTTTGTAGGGTCCTTCCCAGTTTGGACATAGCTTTCCTACGCCTACTTCTTTCGTTGATTGAAAGACTTTTTTGAGGACGAAGTCCCCAATCTTGAAGTATCTGAGATGAGCTTTACGGTTGTAATAACGCTCTATGATTTGTTTTTGAGCTGCCATTCGTATTAGTGCTGCTTCTCTCCGTGGTTCGAGCAGGTCCAGATTGGTCCTCAATTCATCGTCGTTTGCTTCTTTCGTGGCTGTTGTAAACCTTATGCTTGGTTCGCCAATCTCTACAGGTATTAAGTCTTCTGAGCTATAGACAAGTGCGAATGGAGTTTCTCCCATTGCTGTTTGAAGTTGTTCTATATGCCCATAGTACCGTTGGTAACTCATTAGGACAGTTTTCTTTGGCTTTATCTAGCCGCTTCTTTAAATTGTTGATGATGACTTTATTTGTTGACTCAGCTTGACCACTATCCATGGGGTGGTATGGCGTTGAAGTGATCCGTTTGATTTGCCAGCTTTCGAAGAATTCTGTGATTTGTGAGCCTATGAATTGTGGGCCATTATCACACACAATCTCCTTTGGTATCCCAAAGCGGCATATTATGTTTCGCCATAAGAAGCTTTTAACTTCCTTTTCTCGCACCTGTTTGAACGCTTCTACCTCTACCCATTTTGTAAAATAGTCGGTTAGCACGAGAAAAAACCGTACATGTCTTTTAGCTGTGGGAAGAGGTCCCACTATGTCCATACCCTATTTCATGAAGGGCCATGGGGATATTATTGGATGCAATAATTTCGATGGTCGATGCATGTTATTGGCAAACCTTTGGCATCTGTCGCATTTGGATACGAAGTTTTCGGCCTCTTATTCCATCTTAGGCCAATAGTATCCAGCTCTGATTAGGGTTTTTACTAATGATCTCTCCCCTGAGTGATTTCCACAGTGTCCTTCGTGGACTTCTTTCATCACAAACTCCGTTTGGTTAGGTCCGAGGCATTTTGCTAGGGGCCCTCCGAACATCTTGTGATATAACGAGTTGCGAATGAGGCAGTACCGTGCAGCTTTGCGGCGAAGTGCTTGAGCTGTTTTCTTGTCTTCAGGTACGGTGCCATTCTGCAAAAAATTTAGGATTTCGTTTCTCCAATCCCGGGTTAAATTGTTGAAAGTTACCTCATTTCTATCCTGGTCAATCGTTGAATGGAATAGATGAACGACAATTGCATTGTCTTTGTTTGTTACTTCTGTGACCACTACGATGTTAGCTAATGCATCTGCTTATGCACTTTCCTCTCTAGGTATTTGTACTACCTTCCATGTTTTGAATTGTCTCACGAGCTCTCGTGCCTTTTCTAGATATTGTCGCATCCGAGTCTCTCGAGCGATGTAAGTCTCCTGCATCTGATTTACTACCAGTTGGGAGTCGCTTTTGATTACGATTTGCTTGATTGAAAGCTCTCGTGCGAGTTCTAGTCCTGTAATAACAGCTTCGTACCCTGCTTCATTGTTAGTTATAGGATAACATTTGATAGCATGTCGTGTCTTTTCACCCGTGGGTGATATTAAGACTATGCCTAAGCTGGCACCTTTTATATTGGAAGAACCATCGGTAAAAAGGGTCCATAGACCCGGATTAGCACCGTTGAAGAGTTGTAACTCTTTTTCCACTTCAGGGACAATGCTATTAATAAAGTCAACGACAAAATCAGCTAAGATCTGAGACTTGATTGCAGTCCTAGGCTGATATATTATTTCATGCTCGCGTAATTCTATGGCCCATTTGGATAATCTTTCTGATAGTTCTTGTTTATGCAGTATGTTTCTTAATGGATACGAGGTCACAACTGTGATTAGTGACATTAAAAGTATGGCCTTAATTTTCTAGATGCCATGATTAGAGCTAAGGCTAACTTTTCTAGATGTGGATATCTAGTTTCAACATCTAGTAATGTCTTGCTTACATGATAAATAGGAGATTGTTTACCTTTATTCTCCCTTACCAATACTGCACTTACAACAATTTCTGAGACGGAAAGGTAAACGTACAGCCTCTCCCCCTCCTTTGGCTTTGACGGCAACGGAGGTTTTGACAGATAAGACTTTAGGTCTTTGAGAGCCTGTCGACATTCTTCAGTCCATTCGAACCGATTTTGCTTTTTGAGAACTGCAAAGAATTTAAAACTTTTCTCGGAAGTTTTGGAAATAAATCTTCCTAAGACTGCAATTCTTCCCGTTATTCTTTGAACTTCTTTTTTGTTTATCAGGTATTTCTTCTACAGCTTTAATTTGATCAGGATTTACCTCTATTCCCCTGTTTGATACAAGGAAACCCAAGAATTTACCTGATTCTACGCCAAAAGCGCATTTTTCTGGATTCAGCTTCATATTATACCTACGTAAAATGTCAAAGGTAATAGAGAGGTGCTGGAAATGGTCTTCCACCCGTGTTGATTTTACCAGCATGTCATCGATGTAAACTTCCATCGTTTTTCCATATGTTCTTGGAACATCTTGGTGACTAGCCTTTGATAGGTGGCTCCAGCGTTTTTTAAGTCAAAAGGCATGACTTTATAACAATAATCCCCTTGTTTGTAATAAAGGAGGTTTTTTCCTCGTCTTAGGGATCCGTTTTAATCTGATTATAACCAGAATAAGCATCTAGAAAGTTTAACAATTCATGACCTGCGGTGGCATCAATCATTTGATCTATATGTAGTAATGGGAATGAATCTTTGGGGCATGATTTATTTAAGTCAGTATAATCTACGCATACTCTCCATTTGCCATTTTTTTTAGGTACTACCACAGTGTTAGCTAGCCAGTTAGGGTACGTTACCTCTCGTATCGAACCATTTTTCAAGAGTTTCTGTACCTTTTCGTCAATCACTTGGTTCTTGAATGGTCCTTGCTTTCTTTTCTTCTGCTTAACAGGTACGAAGGTAGATCTTCATTTAGTTTATGAGTCATCGCTTTTGGTGGGATACCTGTCATATTTGAGTGGGACCACGCAAAGCAATTTGCGTCAGCCTTTAAATAATCAATTAACTTACCTCTTCGACAGGGGCTCAGCCTCGTGCCTATATACACTTTCTGTTCAGGTTTTTGTTCAAACAATGGAACAGCTTCGAGCTCTTTCGTAGTTGTTTTGATGTGCTCTTCTTCCTCCGGTTCATGAATGACGTCCGATCTAGAATCTACATCCGTGTGGTCCAATGTATCTTCCGTGGTGACTTGATTCACCTTCTCGTGAGTATCTTCTTTCATACATGTTTCAGCAATAATACCTTCCGTACCTATTTGGGTAGTAATTTCTTCCATGTCTATTTGGGCGGTTGTTGGTCCCAAACCGCACACGCAAGTATACGTGGTCGTAGCAAGTAATATAATGTTAAATCGAATGTCGAACCTATAGGGACTTGCGTAAACTACTTATTGAATCACTCTAATAGCTATTTAATCGAGCCAAAACAAAATCCAAGAATATAACTAATTTATTCTATGATTATATGAACTAATTATCAATTAACGAGAATATTGTTGTGTATCCAATAGAGACAAATATTTCAGGGTTGTGATCAATTCACCATTCATATTGAATTCTAATTAACTCTCCCTTCCATATAATTCACTCATGATTGCTAATTAATCGATAATTGCTCTCGTAGCCTTCTCTCGAAGTACTACTCGCCTATTCTCAATAGATTAACACCTATATTCCTATGAAATTAATCTATTAGAACGCACTAAGATTTTGATGTTTAATTAAGCACGATGACTAGTTACATTCTAACCACAAATCCGCTCCCCTGAAGGGTTAAGATCGCGCTCTCTTCAATTCTTCTATAATCTATATACGGCTTTCCCAAGCATAACTTAGATAGTATATAGAACCAAATTGCTAGTCAAAAAATTAAGTAATTAAATGCAGAATTGAAGAAACAACCATATATTGAGCGAATTAAAATTAAGGTTAAGTTAATATCGAATAACAATATTCATGGCTAAACCAAAACCCCATAAAAANACCAGGAACCCAGGCGTTAAGCCTCAAACGCCCCCTTAACGCCTGGGCAGGCCTGGCGTTAGGGGCCTAACGCCTGGCTAACGCCAGGGTCACCCTGGCCTTAAGGGCCAAACGCCCCCTTAACGCTTGGGCATGCCTGGCTTTAGGTGCCAAACGCCCGGGTATTGCCCGGGTCACTCCTTTTTGACTCTTGAGCGTATTTTTGATGTTTATGCACCCATTTAGCTCGGCTTCCGTCTCCAATTCACCTACACATGAAATAGACTCCATTATGCACATATAACGTGTATTTTTATCAAAAAAGCACATAAAAATGTAAGGTATATAATGCTTAAAACTATGAATTCTAGCCACGCATCAACACACCACACTTAGACTCTTGCTCGTCCTCGAGCAATATCCTTCAACACGTATACATTTCATTAACAAGTAGTATTTTACTTTTCAATCACACACATTACCCCTTAACTATGATCGATACCGGCAATCAAGTATGAACATACAAAATTTCACATTCTTTCCCTTCTTTAAACATGCTCAAGTATAACAATTCAATCAATCATACCAAAAACCTAATTGTAACCACCCAACCTCAAGAGTCGACTTGCAACCACTAAGCCCTCTCAATTCACGCACCTATGCAACAAGAAAATTACAATATTACCAATCGTTCATGAGATCATGTGCCCTCACCAACAACAAGAGAGTGAATATATATAGTCCACACATTCAAATATACTTTTGAACATTATTTAAGGGCGTCACACAATTGAACAAATTCACTCACTCTCACAAAGAATTCATATGTATCCCGTGGTCGTACCATAAGCTTGCCCGTAGTGTAGATCTTCACTAATTCAAGTTAGCCAAGTCTAGGATCAATTAGGACTTTTAAGGTTGTAATGTAGGCTAAGGGATGTGTAGGATATATTTAGGAATAGTGACTAACCCTCCTAAGCACTTTAATATACTACTTTCACAAATCAACGCATATTCTTCTCAACCAATTCCTTTGCCACAATTCACATTCAACATGGCCCTTTTTCAATTACGCACTTCTATATTCTCACTAGCACAACTAATAAAATTTGGAGGTGTGTATCTTTTGTACATATCTTTTTTTTCTATTTTTTTTTTTACACACTCCATACATAAAGATTCAATGGCTAGTGACTCTTGAATACAATTTTTTAGTGCACTAACAAGTCTTTCCATGGCTCCACGCAAAAAATATGTCCCAATATCCCACCTTACTTCTTTTAGCGACTAAGTGCCTTAGGAGGAAAAGGTGCAAAAATCTCAAATTAAGAACAAAATAGGGATACGGCTTGTAATGTGGGTGCCAAAGAAAAGGTCAAACATCTCAAAGGGGTTAGCAATGGAAAATGTAATTCTTATGTGACAATCACATCCATTATCAAGCAAGAAAATTCCTACGTCATCTCCTAGACTAGCATAACCTACAATTTCGCTTCGATTAACACACGGGGCAAGTTCTAGACTACACAGGATAGCATAGACAATCACTAAACCTCACTCACACATTGCACATGACTCAATCACAACGGCTTTATTCAACTCTTAAGTCAAGCAAGCACATAAAATTGAGAGAATTAAGCAATATTACTCTATGTAGCATACAAGTCAAACAGCTGAGCTAAGGCGTCACAATATAGGCTATTTATTTTTACTCAGGCATCACATGTAGAACCAAATATAAGGGAAAGCAGAATGTATGTCATAGCCTAATATGCCGGTATCAACCATGTGAATGAGTATTTCTAAGTTACTCAGTTTCTTCCTAACTACTCTAAAAACAAAAATAAATATTAATTTAAATTACCCGGTTCAAGTTACACCCTTGGAAAAGAACCGTGGTCTATGGAAAAACCAAGGGGGAATTACTACACTACCTAAAAGAAAAAAAATTATTTTTGGTATATTCTTTAGACTTACTTCCCTCAAGAGAACTGTCTAAGAGGTCCATCGTCGGGAAAAGTCCAAATTTTTTTATTTCATTTTACTTTTTAAAAACAACAACAAGACTTAACAGAAAGATCATTTACTTATCATGAATACAACTACAACATTACAAACCCACATACAGTACAACAATTCCACACTTTGTAAGTACAACAAAATACAACATACACACCCCACACTTAATTCGTGCACTGTCCCCAGTGCATTATATAGAGAAAAAAGCAGTAATAGAAGCAAGGTACAAGAAACTCCCTGATCATTCAGCGTCGTCGTCATCGGACGCTCTCCACACCTCCTCATGCTCATCTTCGTCATCATCTTCCTCATCTGAGCGCATTGGCTCTGCATCAGATTCTTCAGGAGTGTTGATATCCTCATCATCAGGGAGCCTGTATCCCTCACCCGCCCCAATCATCTGCAACGCATGAGCATTTAGCGGGTACCTGTGATCCAATTCAACTCTCTCATCAACTGACGTCGGACGACCTCCTATTCGCAACTGCAAATCCATCATCCCATAAAGATGGGCCATGAAGTTTTCATCCCGCACATTGCGCTCTGCATTGGTCAGGGAGGGATCTTCCTTCAGTCTTAGGCCAGAGATGTCAATCTCTCGTTGGAATTGATCAATGGTATGGTCAAAGTTGGTCTCAACCGCTACATTCTCATTTAGCAGGAACTGAGTTATGAAATTTGGAATGGTATTCGATCAATTCTATTGCTCGAATGCACCAACCCCATTTGATAGCGCATCAGCTGACCCACATTTACCCTCTGGCCCGTCATGAGAAAGTAGAGCACACAAATCCTCTCTCAGCTGATTAAGGTGTCATGGTTGCATGGTAGTATCCGTGCATTAATCACTTTAAGCCACACCTGTGTCTCAGCCTTCATTTTATTCTTTGAAAATATTTTATGGCGATTTGTGGCTCTATCTCGAACCCAAGCAGCTATGGAATCAACCCCACAAAGTGTGTGCTTCACCTCTCAATAGGTGGTCTGGCGGATGAATTGCTCTAGAGGCTCCACCTGAACATTTGGTGCACCTAGGAAGTCACAAATGGCCTTGGCCGAAAAATCTACCAAGTGCCCACGAATTGGAACCAATGTGTTCTTTTCCTTAGGGTCAAACCCTGCGTAGAATTATCTGACTAAGTTGAGGTTGATGTCACCATTGTGTCTGAACACATATCCCAGCCCCAACTCATGGATGCTCCGCCAAATTGCTGGGAATTTTGATCTTAGACTCCCTTCTTTAATGGCCCCTTCAGGGTGAACATGCTTGGGTTTGTAGTGTGCATACCATTTCTTGGATTGCACTAGTATGCTGTTGAGACCATATTCCCTTTCACCAGTGGTTCGTTGTCTCATAGCAGCGGCAACAGTTACTGTTTCCTCACCAGTCATACTGGAAGTAGCATCCCACCCCCTTTTCTTTTCTTTTGGGGTTGTGGGGGTTTTTCTTTGCTTTTAGCTGGGGCTGACGACGTGGCCTTCCCCTTGCCAGTGGATCTTCTGGGTAGCATTATTTTTCCTGCACATATGATCAGTAGTTAGTGGGTGTCACAAAGTGTGTACAAAAGCTTTCCAAAGGTTACTCAGACTTCACCTTGGTACGTTAATGAATAATTGACCCAAAGGATTTCTCGTGAGCCTCTTCACACTTAACATTTCATGGAATTGACAATGCATGATACTAGTGGGATGTTTCCCGGAGACTCGGGCTCCAAATGGGATATGTATTTCCATTGAGGTATTATATCGAGCACTTGGCGTGCACAATTCCATGAGAGCTCTTATGGAATTGAGGGACTGCCTCATGTACCCACATCTGTGTGGGGTTTCATAATACCACTTAGTTTAACAAATGCAGCCCATTCCTAGAGGGTTTCGGGGATTGGGATGCAAAACACCATACCATGTGACCATGAAATTCATAAACCCATAAGGAACCACCATGAATCATGGTTACACCATATATAATTGTAACACCCAAGTCGAATTTAC
Organism: Nicotiana paniculata; assembly: GCA_005239505.1. Lineage (NCBI taxonomy): Eukaryota > Viridiplantae > Streptophyta > Magnoliopsida > Solanales > Solanaceae > Nicotiana > Nicotiana paniculata. The sequence goes on along the minus strand of ML349216.1, from coordinate 2,236 downwards.
AAAGAATAGAGATAAAATCATACCTTAACGATTGATAAGTGTTAATTTGATGAGGTGAGCCCCGAAATTGAGCCTGTGCAGACTTGTGTGTGCTGTGGGTGTGCAGATGTGTGTGTTGTGGGTGTAGAGTTGATGTGTGTAATATATGTGTTGTAGTGTGAGTGTGAGAGAAATTCATTGTTTGTGTAAGTTGTTTGTGTTCTTGGGAGCAAAATCTTGCTTGAGAGGGAGATTGTAGATGAAAAAACTAGAAGAAGATACTTACCTGGCGTTAGGCGTGCGTTTTAGTCTTAAATCCCGGACCCCCTAGCGTTAGCTAGGTGTTGGATCCCAAACGCCAGCCTCCCCTGGCGTTTGCCAGGAGTTAGGGTTGAAACGTCAGCCTGCCCTGGAGTTTTCCAGGCATTAGGGCTGAAATGCCAGGTACCCCCTGGCCTTCGTCTCACCTTCCGTCATGCACGAACACTGCTCCTTTCACTTGAATGCACTCGCAAGCTCGTTAGTACCTATAATTATATGAAATTCTTCAAGCTATGTTAAGATTTAACAAAGTATTGGGTTTCCTCCCAATAAGCGCCTTAGTTAATGTCGTGGCACGACGATTACAACAAGTCAATAGGTTGCCTCCTATGAAGCGCCTGATTTAACGTCGCGGCACGACGCAGAACCTCGCCTCAGTCATCAGCGAGCACGACTTTGGTCTTCTCACGATTTATGGTACCACCCCAATAATGTTTGACTCTATGCCCATTCACTAAAAATGTTCTTTCACCATGTATAGCTCGCAATTCAAGTGCAGCATATGGAGTGACTCTCACTATTTCAAACGGGCCTGACCATCTCGATTTCAGCTTTCCAGGAAACAGTCTAAGTCTAGAATTGAATAATAGTACTTGTTGGCCCGGCTCAAAATGATGCAGATGTAATGTTTGTCATGCCATCTCTTGGTTTTTTCTTTGTAAAGTTTGGCATTTTCGTATGAGTGCAACCTGAACTCATCCAATTCATCCAAACGCAGCAATCTTTTCTCACCCGCGGCTTCAAGGTTCATGTTTAACTTCTTGATGGCCCAATACGCATTGTGTTCAAGCTCTACGGGCACGTGACATGCCTTCCCATAGACCAGCTTGTACAGTGATGCCCCAATTGGTGTCTTGTATGTTGTTCTGTATGCCCATAAAGCATCATCTAACTTAGCAGCCCAATCTTTCCTGTTCACACTCACCGTTTTCTCTAGTATTTGCTTGATTTCTCTATTGGATACCTCTGCTTGTCCACTTGTTTGAGGGTGATATGTTGTTGCAACTCGATGACGGACCCCATATTTAGCTAAAAGGTTATTCAACAATCGATTACAAAAATGGGTTGCTTTATCACTAATCAAGGCTCGTGGAGTACCAAATCTGGAGAATATATTCTTCTTCACAAACGCAGCGACAACCATGGCATCATTCGTCGGCAATGCAATTGCCTCCGCCCATTTCGGCACGTATTCAACTGCTAGCAAAATGTATTTATGTCCCCTGGATGATGGGAATGGACCCATAAAATCTATCCCCCATACATCAAAAATCTCTACCTCCAAGATATTATTCAAAGGCATCTCATGTTTCCTTGTTATCGTTCCTGTTCTCTGGCATTGGTCATACTTTTTAACAAATGTGTAGGCATCTTTGAATAGTGTGGCCAAAAGAACCCAAATTGTAGCACTTTTGCTGCCGTTCGATGGCCACCATGATGACCTCCATATGGTGATGCATGACAATCGTACAACACCCGTTCCACTTCTACATCAGGAATGCATTACCTCATTAACTGATCACCACATTCTTTGTACATGTAGGGATCATCCCAGTAGTAAAATTCACATCGCGTAAGAACATTTTCCTTGCTTCAGATTTTATTTCCGGGGGAAGTACCCCACTCGCCAAATAATTCACATAATCGGCATACCACGGAGGNTGGTTATCAGTGCCCTTTCGGTCTCTTATTTCCACATCAAATTCCTGCAACAATAAAACCCAACACATCAATCTAGCTTTAGACTCCTTCTTTGTAAATAAATACCTGATTGCTGCGTGATCTGTGTGGACAATAACTTTTGTGCCCACCAAGTATGCCCGGAACTTTTCAAAGGCCCACACCACAACTAACAGCTCCCTTTCAGTGGTGGTGTAATTCTGTTGTGCATCATCGAGGGTCTTTCTCGCATAGTAGATGGAATAAAACACCTTGT
>MDKI01213277.1:0-20507 GCA_005239505.1 Nicotiana paniculata | reverse complement strand
TAGAGTTTAATTAGGAATGTGTAATATTTTCCTTATTAGAGTTTAGGTCTTGGTCTCCTATTAAGTTTAGGTTTTCTCTTATTTCTCTAACTTCATTGTCTATAAATACTTGTGGAATTAATAAGAAGAGCAAGAGTTTTTCCTCCAATATTGTTCTTTGTCTTCCGCATCAAATTTTTCACAAACTCTATTCGTCATCTCCTTTTATTCTCTACCAAGCAACATTATTAATAGCCACTTTAATTTAGGGTTCTTTCTTTATGGTCACTCCAACAACAAACCAACTTTATAAAAATCATTTACTGTCATAAATGAACGAGAGTAGGTGTAATTACCTCAAGAAGTCTGGAGGTTTGTGAAGATACTCTATGGAGTTCAGAACAAAATAATGTTATTACTAATGATTTGGAAGGGTAATCAACTAAAAAATATATATTCTTAAAAATGCACCTTGATGGAGTGATATAACCAGTGTTTTAAAAGGGGCGGGCATATGGCGAGGTGTTTTACCTATGCCTCAGCGATGCGTAAGCTCCGAGGTACAGGGGTAAGCCCCATAGGTTTTAGTTTTTAATATTTTATAAAATAATATTATAGTAAATATTTATAAACAAGTAATATTGCATAAAATTGAAAAAATCTATAAATATGTGAAAAATATATATCTAGATGTGCTCCATCCCCATAAAAAACTAGTCAAAACAATCTATTATACGCTACTTAGAAGCACAAGTAACTTGAGTCGAAAAGAATAAAGTTTTCTACATGGAGGAACAAAAAGGATGACAAACTTGCAATGTAAACTTTGAACTTGCTGCTGTGAAGGAAAATGTAGTTCTCTTTGTATTTGTAAAAAAAATTGAATATTCATTGCTTTTAGGAGATATTAGCAAACTAGCAGACAAGATTAAAAATTAGAAAAGACCATGAATTAGGGCTTCAATAAATAAAGAAGGTCATCACTTTTAAATTTAATACATTTCAGTTTATTTTTTAAACTTTTGAGTAATTACCAAGCTGACTTTTGAGAATTTGTGTATTATATGAATGACTTATTCAATAAATTTTGTTTTAATTTGAAAAAGTTTCTGGGGCTTACGCCTCACTAAAAAAACGCGCCTCAAACACCCTAGCGTACATGTAATATCCAATAATTTTAAACAAGGATATATTAGTCATTTAGCAACTAATTAAGTCAACACAAAAAGAACAAAAAAAAAAAAGAAAGAAAGAAAGAAAAGGGATGCAAACACACAAAGGGCCAAAAAAGGATTTAGGGGAAGGGGAAACTCACGGCAGCGAGACAACAAAAGAGAAAAAAAGGGCTTTGAGTGCAAACGAGTTCTATTGCGGGGAGATTACCGGAAGCAATACTATAAGGGAAAAAAAATTTAAGCTTCTGGCAGTAAGAGTCACAATCAAAGGGAGGAGGGTTGAACATATAAAACAGCTTTCAGTAAAAGTATTCTTCAACATAAAGAGGTAAAATTTTCCTTTATTTGAGTCAATTCATTTTATGGTATTTCGATCGGATATTGCAAATATACATGTATTATGACAGCAACACTATTTAAGGTTTAATTTAGAGATGCGGTCGTGAAAATTAAATGTTACTGTAAACTATATGAATGCCGTTTATTAAGAAGATTTCAGAATTGGTATAAGTTAGCTATAGCAATGAGTTGGGATACAGAAATGGGTCTTGATATTTTAAGTAGAATAAAAGGAATTTTTGGGTAAATATAGTTTGACGAATTAAGAGCCAAATATAAAATTCGGAGGATTGGGTGTTCTAAATTAGTGATGAATTTAACCTAAATGAGACAATTAACGTGAGATCGATGTTGATGTGGTTATAGGTTGATTGAAGAAAGTCGTACGGATCGCTCGAGGTGACGAGTTTGGTATTTCACACGAGTATTGTGAGTAGTAATTTTACCACAATTTGTGTTTTCATAACTTGCATGATTTACACATGATTTTTAATATGAATATGTTACCGATTATTTTAAGTTGCATGTGGGACAAGTTTTTTTTTTTTTTTTGATAATGCATGTGGGACAAGTCTTTTACTCGATATGATACCGAAATAGTTATTTGAGATGATTACCGTTGTTTTAGATATTTTTGTTGTCACTAAATATGTTTTACTGTTACTTGAATTTATGGTTATCGAAATGAAATTACATGATTTGATAAGAACGAAAATGCCCTATATTATTTTAAAATTATTTTCTTATTAGTATATACGGATTACATAGACAAGTATAAATGGGAGTAAACTTTGAGGATCCCGTAACTAACGACGAGTTTGTTAGACCTGGTGCACCTGTAATTACCGATTACTGTTACAGTCCTCGCTAGTGGGAAGGTAGAACTAGCATACCGTTACTGATTTCCCTCGAGTAGGGACTAATGTTATATTTGACTTCTTGCAAAGAAGTCCATAGTTATATCGATTACATGATCCGTTTGTTGAGACCTCCCAAACATGAATAATGATATTGCACAATATTTATCGATATTATTACCAAATGGTCAATTGATTTATATTACATGAAAAACATGATGAGATTGATTATTGTTTCTGAAAGGGCATTCTTATGATATTTTCTGTTTAATATATCTATATTAGCATGTTTTCTGACTTGTCCTAAAATAAATATGGTTGTGGTTAAGTGTTATTACTCACTGAGCTAGCGACTCACTCCCTGCTTTTTTTTCGGAGACAGCAGTTGACGCAGAAGAGGATTTCGTTAATTAGAGCACACCTCTTGGTGAGCCTCGCACTCGTTCGCGTGGGCAAAAGGTTTTATTTATTTGCTATAGCCTTTTCTTTTGAACTCTTAGAGTTGCTATATAGTTATTTTATTAGTGTCGTGAGTATTCAATTGTTAATATGGACTAGTTACTAGTATTATACTTTCTTTCAATATTATTAAAGATGGATTTAGTTTTATTATGTTGAGAAGGTTGGAACTATTGGTGGAAACTCATTTTTGGTTAGCTGATGGTGATTGTGACAGGTTTAGGTGAATATTGTTTGGTTGTTGTGTATTAATGAGACATAAATTATTTTTGATAGTCCAAAAACAGGGGAAACTCTGTCCGATTTTGTGTAAGATACCGATGAAGCTTACTTGGGAGCATTTGCTTCTGAGTGCCGGTCATGATCCTAAATTGGGTCGTGACAAAGTTGGTATCAAAACTTACGCTTTAAGTCTCGAGTCATGGAGCAATGTTTAACAGAGTCTTGTTCATGAGTATGTAGGCGCCCATACTTATGATCTTGAGGCTACTGAACATCTAGGAATGTTTTCCCTTCTTTCATTATTTGATTGTGCGTTGAGATAACTTGATATTGACTTTAGAGTATTTATTTCGCAGATGGCTAGGACACGCAAACCCTCATCTGCTGGACGTGGTGCTACCCGAGGTGGCGGTCAAGTTGGGGTTCATCAAACTAGAAGACAGGCTGCTTCCCAACCTGAAGTTGGGAACGTGGGTCAACCCCAAGCTACTATGCCAGATCAAGTGCAAGAAGATGGGGTTCAAGACGCTCTATCATCAGTGCCAACTGTTGTATCTATTTTTCCCTTACCTGCAGACGCAGTGGCAAGGTTATTGAATGTGTGAGACGCATTGGTGCCTACTCAGGGTGGAAGTTCAGCTCCTCAGGCTACTTTACAGACACAAGCACCTGCACAAACTCAGACTTTCGGGAATAAAGAAGTATCCCTATAAGAGTTCTTGAAATTAAAATCACCAAAATTCATAGGTTCTGATAATTCAACAGATCCTCAAAGTTTCTTGGATGGGACACTCAAGGCATTATGTGCTCTGGGATGTTCTAGTGAGAGAGCCGTGGAGCTCCAGCATACAAACTAGAGTATATGGCCAATACATAGTATGCAACTGTGTTGCTAGGAAGGCCAGCAGCAGCAACACCACTGACATGAGACGATTTCACTAAGTTAATCATGAATCATTTTCTTCCAGACAACTTGATGCAAAAATATGCTAGAGACATTGAGAGATTGGATCCGACTCTAGATATGGATGTGTCAACATATAACACCAAGTTTTGTAAGCTGGCTAGATATGCTCCTTTCTTAGTGCCTACCGAAGAAGCTCGAGTTCAGAGATTTGTTGATGGATTGGTTGGTCGTCTATACACTGCAGTAGCCCCACAGATGAAGACTTTATCCTACTCTGATGCAGTCGACCTTGCTAGAAAGATTGAAAACAAGAGACATGATGAGCGTGCAACTAGTGATTTACGTAAGAAGGCCAAGACAAGAGGGTCTTTCAGTGGCGGTTTTTAGTGAAAATCGAAGAGCAGGAAATTAGAGACAACAACAACATGGTTCTTAGACAGGGACACATCTGTCTTCACAGTCCACATACAGACCACATTACAGACAGGGTACTAGGGGACCACCGTCATCTGGACATTGTAATTCTGGCAGATATATGCCATAACTTCAGTCTGCCAGACCTATGGTAGATCATATTTGGGCCGATGTCGTATTCTAACTGGAGAGTGCTTTCGGTGTGGCCAGTTGGGACATCACTTGAGGGATTGCCCTCAGCCTCCGAGAACTTTCAACCAAGCTTCTATTTAGTTAGTTGCACCTACTTAGACTACTCATAATACTTCAGATGCTACAGGTACAAGAAATAGAGGTCGAGGTGCTGGAGACCGTGCTACTATGAATCAAGGACAAGGGAATGCTGGTAGAGGTCATGCGAGAGTTTTTGCATTTACTAGACAGGATGCTCAAGCCTCGAATGCTGTGATCACATGTATTCTTTTTATTTGATGCACTTGCATTGATTGATTCGAGATCTACTCACTCCTATGTGTCCTCGTACATTGTTTTAAGGTTTAATAGACAACCTGAGCTATTGAATGATCCTTTTCGAGTCGCTACTCCTATTGGGGAGTCTCTATTAGTTGAATACGTATTGTTCTTGTTAGATTCATGTTGAGGGTAGAGATACTCTGGCTGACCTTATTGTACTTGATATGATTGACTTTGATATGCTGATGAGAATGGATTGGTTATCTTCTTGCTATGCTATCATTGGCTGTTATGCAAAGATAGTTAAGTTTGAGATACCAAACGAACCTAGTTTTATTTTGAGAGGGCGTCGGGTTCCAGAAAATTGCAAAGTTGTATCTTTCATGAAGGCTCAACGACTTCTGAAGAAAGGTTGCTTGGGTCTCTTAGCTATTGTAAATGACACAAGAAAGGAAACAGTTAGTATAGAAAATGTACCAGTAGTGAGAGAATTTTCTGATGTATTTCCTGAGGATTTACCAGGATTACCTCCAGTATGAGAAATATATTTTGGTATTGATTTGCCACCTGAAACACAACCCATATCAATACCCCCATATCAGATAGCACCAGCAGAGTTGAAGGAGCTAAAACAACAACTACTTGATTTGTTAGATAAGGGTTTTATCAGACCGAGTATATCTCCATAGGGTGCACCAGTACTATTTGTAAAGAAGAAAGACGATCCCTGAGAATGTGAATTGACTAAAGGCAATTGAACAACATAACAACACACAATAAATATTCTTTGCCTCATATAGACAACATATTTGATCAGTTACAAGGAGCTGCCCACTTTTCAAAGATTGAGCTCCGTTCTGGTTATCAACAACTTAGAATCAAAGATGAAAATATTTCTAAGACTGCTTTCAGAATTTGATACAGGCACTATGAGTTTCTTGTGATGCCTTTCAGACTAACTAATGCTCCAGCTACATTCATGGATTTAATGAATAAGGTGTTTAAGCCGTTTTTGGATAGACTTGTAATAGTATTTATTGATGATATCCTGATATATTCTCGTAGTCAAGGAGAACACGGGAATCATCTCAGGACTGTGTTGCACACATTGTGAGAACATTGGCTTTATGCTAAGTTCTCAAAGTGTGAATTTTGGATTGACTCAGTAGCATTTCTAGGGCATGTTGTATCCAAAGATGGAATTATGGTAGATCCTAAGAAGACAAAAGCTGTGCAGAAATCGCGCGGACCTACTTCTCTTACAGAGATTCGTAGCTTTTAAGGCTTGGCTGGCTATTACAGGCGTTTTGCATAGGATTTCTCCATAATAGCAGCGCCATTGACCAAGCTAACACAGAAAAATGCAAAGTTTCAATAGACGGAGAAATGTGAGCAAAGCTTTCAAAAACTCAAAACATGTTTGACAACTGCACCAATATTAGCCTTACCATTAGGTTCTAGAGGATTTACGGTGTTCTGTGACGCATCGAGGGTGAGATTAGGATGTATTCTCATGCAAAATGATCACGTTATAGATTATACTACGAGACAATTGAAAAAACACGAGCAAAACTATCCTACGCATGATTTGGAGATGGCTGCAGTAATATTTGCTTTAAAAATTTGGAGGCATTACCTATATGGTGAAACTTGTGAGATTTATACCGACCATCAGAGTTTGAAGTACATTTTTTAGCAGAGGGATCTAAATCTTTGGCACTGTCGGTGGATGGAACTACTCAAGGACTATGATTGTTCGATTTTGTATCATTCTGGCAAAGCCAATGTGGTGGCTGACGCATTGAGCAGAAAATCTATGGGAGGTTTGGCACATGTAGTCCCTGCAAGGAGACCTTTGGTTGAAGATATGCATAGACTAGAGGGTACATACGTCATATTTAGTGTCGAAAATTCATAGGCATTGTTGGCTTGTGTTCAGGATAAGTCTTCATTAGTCGAGTGCATTAAGGCCACCCAATATGAGGATGAGCGATTATGCAAATATAGAGATGAGGCCTTAGCTGGTAAAAGCAAGGATATGATTGTTGAAAGTGATGGTGTTCTTCGAATGGGTAACTGGCTATGTGTGGCAGACGTAGATGGTTTGAGGCAAACTATTCTTGAAGAAGCCCACAACCCTAGATACACTATACATCCTGGATCCACAAAAATGTACCATGACCTGAAGCAATTTTATTGGTGGGAGGTATGAAGAAAGATGTTGCTAACTTTGTTTCTAACTGTTTGACTTGTCAGCAGGTCAAGGCTGAGCATCAACAACCCACAGGACTGTTATAACAAATTGAGATTCCAGAGTGAAAATGAGAAATAATTAGTATGGATTTTGTCACCGGTCTACCATGAAACCTTAGAGGTTATGACTCTGTATGGGTGATTGTAGATCGATTGACAAAATTGGCACGCTTTTTGCCAGTGAAGACTAAATATAGTGGAGTAAGATATGCACAAATATTTATGAACAAAATTGTCAGACTTCACGGAGTTCTAGTACCCATAATCTTTGACAGAGGATCACAGTTCACTTCACGCTTTTGGAAATTTTTTCAAGAAGCATTGGGTACACGAGTAGATCATAGTACTACATTTCACCCACATACAGACGGGCAGTCTGAGCGTACTATACAGATCTTGGAGGATATGTTTGTCGCGCCCCCTTTTTCCTCGCGAAATCGGGTTTCAACATTTCTGAGATAACTCCCTTACTTTTGGGATGGGGTATGGGATTTGAAGAGTTGCCACCTAACGGATTAAGGTGCGTTAGGGCACCTAGAGCAGTTAACTCATGAAACTAGTTTACATCACCAGAGATCGGGTAAGGGCTCGAAATTACCTTGAGGGGAAGGTGTTAGGCACCCCTCAAGGTCCACAACGGTGGGTCCCGATCGAACTTAAATAATCGAATTAGTCTTAAAGGAAAATAAAGCAATTTAGACAACTATTATTTTAAAACAATAATTAAAAGGGTCCTATATTTTTTTTGCCTATAGGATCATTTCCATGCAATACTTGGTAACTTTCCCCAAGTTGGGGTGCTACACATCGTATTAGCGAACATGTCATCATCTCCTTTACTACCCAATCACTATCTTTCAGTTATTACCTAAGCATTCTAGTAGCTTCTAACTCATTCCTTATGCGTGCGCTACCCGTCCCTTACCTATGGTCATGGAGGTATTTAGGACCTCTATGTGGTTCTAGACTTACCTATGTTGCTTAAAATGAGAAAAATCTATGCGACAAACAAAATTCAGATAATACTATCATATAAGGGGGCAAATAAGGGCTCATATTAACCTCCACAAATAGACAACAAATGCACGCAATTAAATCATACAACTTTATTGATTTAGGATCCTATAGGCAGGATATCTTGATGAGCATAAACAGATGTAAGAAGGTAGTTTATTAAAACGAGCATTGGTACCCACTAGCTTGCCTACTGATTTGATTAAGCTTTGAATGTGGGCATTTTAGGCAGTAAGATGTCACAATTGTTAGGCCCATAATTCTTAATAACCCTACAAGTTTGTCTAAGTGATAACCAGAGGAGAATCCTATAGGCATGACATTTACAACTGTTAATTATAGACCTATAACATGGTTTTTAAGCGAGTTATTGATTTTAACTCGTAAAAACAGGTTTTATCTTTTTTAACCCTATAGGCATGCTTTCTAATTTTGCGGAATTAATTAGCTCCTATAGACATGATTTCGAAGTGTTGAAATTGTTTACAAGCATGATTTCTAAGTTTACAAACTGATTTACCCTATAGGAATCTATTAGTTTAAATCCTATAGACATGATTTCTAGGTTTTGAAACTGATTCCTCTTATTAATATAGACATGGCATCTAAATTGGAGAAAACTGGTTTTTATATCTCCTATATGCATGATATCTATTAATCACATGTGGGCAGAATTTTAAACAAGTTTTCAGAAAAGTTTATTAATTTACATAAATAAGATCCTATACGCATGATCAATAATGCATGTTGAGATTGAAAATATGCGTAGATTCTATAAACATGGATTTCTAATGCAGAGATTTGAAATGACTATCCATATAAGCACATAGAACAGAGTAGGTTAACAGGAATTAAGCATGCCAGTTAAATAAACAACAACCATATGGCAAATAGAAGCATGTCGAGGTTTGAAATAAACTAATCACATAAGCACATGGAACAAAACAAGATAACAAGAACTAAAGCATAGCAGTTGAGAAAGAAATAGACAAGAATCATATATCAAACATAATCATGTTGAGGTTTGAAATAAGCTAACCACATAAACATATAGAACAGAACAAGACAACAGGAGTTAAGGCATACCAGTTAGGAAGAAGGTAAACATGAATGTGATGGCAATTGAAATCCAGAGAGTCTAGCCTTGGGTTTCAGCCGGCTAAATAGTGCAACAAATTAGAGTGATAGAAAGAACTCAAGTTTATGAGAGAACATACAACTTCGAGAGATTTTTTGAATTGTAAAAGTTACTCAATAAAGAAGATGTAAAGCATGTGTGTGAGTGTAAGAGTCTCAGTGTAAGTCTCTTAGTCAGTAGGTAGGTCTTTTGAAATCAGAACAATGAAAGGCTTTTGTAACATACAATAAAGTAAAACCAAATAAGGTATGAAATTAATTACACACAACTAAAGTATGAAAAATCAAATAATCAATCAATTAGGGTTAACACAAATCAATTAATAGGACATAATCACGTAAGTATCACTTAAATCTAGGAAAATCCCTCCACGGAATCAATCAGCAGACAACTTTAAGGTTAAATAAGGTAAGCAGTAAGTCCAAAGATCAATTATAAGTCGGTAAAGCACAAAAATCAGGCCAGTAAAGGAAATAAGGAAAGTATCACCAATTATTAATCACACATAAGGAAAGAACAGGTAAAAATCCAATAAGAAAATATCGGTATAAAAGAAAGCACAATTTCAAAACCTAATTTAGGCGAATAAATTAATTAACACGTTAATTGACATAGCTAAAGCAACGGGTAAGAATAGTAAGATAAGTAGTCAGATAATCGAAACCCTACGAACTACAAAAACGGATTTATAGGGCTTAAGTAAAAAAATCAGTTGAAAAAGCAAATAAAATTAGAGGTGAAAATACTTGAATGCTTAAAATATTTTTGCAGAAATCTCTTTAGAACCAAAACCCTAGCTTTTAAGGAAAAATAAAATCGGTTAACAATAAATAGCAAAAAAACAGAAACTTCAAGGAAACGACTTAAACAAACTCAAAATTGCTTTAGATCTAAAGAGATCTAACGGATTCAACCAAAAATAACTAAGTTCATGAAAATAAAAAGAGGTGAACCAAAATCTGGTTCGAACCAGAGATTTGAAGCCATAAAACACGAAGATATGAGTACTCACAGACAACGAAGTGAACATAGACGGATTAGCCGAGAAAATGAGAGACTTTGAACGAATTTTGGTTTTGAGTCTCTTGATATTACTCAAGTAACATGAAAATCATAATAACAGTAGAGAGATGAGGCTGGATAAGGCCTAAAATCAAAGGAGAACCCCATGAATCAAGGGAATATCAATGACAGCGGGCTAGAGTTAGAAGGGGAGGGGGAGGGGGTGAGAGAGAAGAGAGGGAGGAAGGGGATCGAAGGGGGGCAGGTTTTGAAAAATGGAGATGGGGTTTAGGTTGGGGTTTAATTAAAAATGGAAGGTGAATCCTGGACCGTTGATCTTCTAAGATCAACGATAGGATTAAATCTGGTTGGGGCGGGTTATGGATATAGGTTATTGGGTTATAATAATTGGGTTTGGGTACTGGGTTATGAGTTGGTTTAATTGGACTGATAGTTGTTGTGCTGGGGTCCAAAAATTCAATTTTAAAGAGACTATATTTTAAATACCTACTTAATTTAATAAAATAATTTAAAAAATAGTTAATAAATGATGAAAAATGCTATTTGTGTATGGAAATGATTTAAAATAATTACTCAATATTATAAAAATATAAAAAGTCATTTTCGTGTAAAATAAAGTAATTATGCACACATGGGCTATTATTACAAAGTTATTGCAATTATAACCTAAAGATGTAAATGTAATTTTGCATAAAGTAATTAAAGCTTAATATAAATATAAAATGATAAAATTAAGCAATAGAATTATTATAAAATCTTTTGTGATGCAATTAGTAATTATTTGGATAATAAAATAATAGAATAAATTAATTAAAATTCTTTTATTAAAGAAAATTATGGAAAAATATTAGTTGATGCTCATGCATTATTTTGAAATATATATGCATTTTAAAAATATATAAGGAAAAAATTGGGTATCAACAACTGTCCCTCTTTACCTGGGAAGGATAAAGAGCTGTCGGGTAAAGATATGATGGCCAATTTTGACTGAATAGAGTGATCTGAGAGATATAGGCCGCACTTTGGCTCCCGAGCTGCTTACAAATCCTTGGTTTAGAGGAATCAAGCCGCGTGTTGTTCTGGATGCACCGGTGAAATAAACCGATGGAGTTATCACAAGGACATACACAAGGTTTCGAATTGGTGAAACTAAGCGTGTCTAACGGGCCGGATTAACCCGGAACCGGACCGGTCCAGACTGGTTAAACCCGGAACCGACCGGCCCGGTATATAGGGGCCAGGTAGGGCTGGGTAGGCGGGGTAGAGGGATTTGGTCCATAAAAGATTAGGGCACCGGTTACCCGGACCGGTCAAACCCGGTCAAATGAACAGTACACCTTACCAGGTTAACCGACCCGGTTCAACGTTAAATTTTTTTTGTTGTTGTTGTTTTTAAAATGTTTGGGCCCCACTTATCCGTTGGCAACGGTCACCTTGGCAGGGAGTCGTTGCATAATGGCAAATTTGCACAAATGGCCTTTTTTTTAAAAAAAAAATTAACACTTTTTCATTTTACAAATTTAACCTTTTCTAAAACTATAAATACACCCCCCTCTTCTTCATTTCTTCACTCATCTCTCATTTCTCAATCTCAATTTCTCTCATTCAAGTTAAATCATGCCCCATGATTCTAGAGTGCACTCATATGTTTGGGAACACTTTGATGTGGTAGAAGAAAATGAAGAAGTTTACAAAGTAAAATGCAGAAATTGTGGTATAATCTTAAATCTTCGTCCAAAGTGCACAGACACAGGCTATTTAAGGAGGCATATGAAAAGTTTTCTTGAGCGTCCACCATAAATTCGTTTGATTAATTGATTTGAGACAATTTGTGTTATTTTAATATTATTAGACGTATTATGCATTTATGTTTAATGTTTTAATTTGTTATTTTAATATTATTAGACGTATAAGAGCAAGTTTGAACTTTAATTTGAAGTATTAAATGTAAACTTTAATAGTTTAATTTGCAAGTTTTAGTTTGTTATTTTAATATTATTAGACGGTACCTAATTATTTAAAGATATATTCAAATATAAGAGTTTTAAAGTATTTGCATCCTTTATTCAAACACTACTTTTATAAGTTTGTTTTTTTGTTTATATTTTTACGATAGTTATAATAAATACAAAAAAAAAAATAAAAAAATAAAATAAAATATACTGTAAACCGGCCCGGCCCATTAAACCCCTAACCCATACGGTTTAGTTTTTACCCGAATTAACCCGAACCCGTTAAATCCGTTAAGAATAACCCGTAACCGGCCCGTACCACTACCCGTCCGGTTAAAAAAAAACCTAACCCAGCCCGGCCTGGCCCACCTGTTAGACACCTTTAGGTGAAACGGTTATGGAGAGCGGTCAGGTTTGAAGTAATTTGGAGGAACTGGAGCGTGATTACTCCTGTTGGGATAACGGTTACTCATTGGGTCTCCCGCAAATCAAAATATGTACTGCAAGCATATGCGTATAAATGATGCAAATTCCCTTCAGACCATGGAAGCTGTCTTTGGACGATTGAGGATGACGTCCTTAGACCATGATGTCCCGGGCCATGAATTGTGCAGTGAGGGATTCACAGGACATGAAATGATGTTCTCGGTCCATGAAAATGGTGCCTCCGAACCATGACGCCTTTGAATGATGATGTGCAAATTCGAGAGATCCTCAAGCCATGGCATGATGTCTTCCGGCTATGAGGATGGTTCCTTCAGACTATGACGCCTTCAAACAAGTTGGCTATATTCAGCCTATGAAGTGCGGAGACACGATGTTAGGGGAAACAAGACAGAGCTTAGTCTTGTGCGAAATTGAGGGTAGAGCTTAGCCCGAGAGAAGAGAACAATGCAAGAGCGAAACAGTGCTTAGTCTCGTGCGAGATTCGGGACAGTGCTTAGTCCCATGCAAAGAGAAGGCAGTGCTTAGCCTTATGCAAAGAGGAGGTAGGGCTTAGCCTCATGCAAAACTGAGACAAAGCTTAGTTTCATGCGAAAACCGGTACAGTGCTTAGTCCCATGCAAAGAGAAGGCAGTGCTTAGCCTTATGCAAAGAGGAGGTAGGGCTTAGCCTCATGCAAAACTGAGACAAAGCTTAGTTTCATGCAAAAACCGGTACAGTGCTTAGTCCCATACAAAGAGAAGGCAATGCTTAACATTATGCAAATAGGGAGGTAGGGCTTATCCTCACGCAAGATTGAGACAGAGCTTAGTATCATTCAAAATTTGGGACAATTCTTAGTCCCATGCAAAGAGAAGGAAATGCTTAGCCTTATGCAAAGATCGGGACAATGCTTAGTCCCATGCAAAGTGAAGGAAGTGCTTAGCTTATTCAAGTAGGGAGGCAGGGCTTAGCCTCATGCAAGATTCGGGACAGGGCTTAGTCCCATACAAAGAGAAGAGTAAGAGAGAAGTATTCTTAGCTGACAATGTGTTTCGTGCATAGTGATTGCATCGTTGCGACGATGTTTATCATGATGATATAGTCCTGCATCCAAAGAAAATTTGTAAGTTTTTGGAGGGGAGGTTGGTTCGTGCCTTCGCTTGCTCGATTTGCTTTCGCTCTGTCTGAAAATCCTGTTCAAGGTATTAGGGTAGCATTTGGCTAAAGCAAAGTTTCTTTTTCAAAAGCATGCGTGTATAATTTTTAAATACATAGTAGTATGCAATTTAGAAGTTAGTTAGATGAACCAGTAACTGTGATATAATTAAAGATATTGCAACTTCCTCTGCCGTAGAATTTTGAGGGTCCTCCTCAAAATTCTGCCCCAGTTAACTATATGACTGCTCCATATGCTGCGGTTGGCTGAACTTGCTTCAAAATTTTAAGGGCCCTCCTCAAAATTCTGCCCCAGTTTCTGATTGTGGGAAAATGGAAATTTCATTAAATAGTGATCGAACCCACAGGGTTGCCTACGTATCCCCTCTTAAACGGGAATTAGGTCGAGCGTAGTTCAATTTACATCATATGAAGAAGCATCAATAGATTTACACATAGTATCTTTTGACTGCATCTGAATTGATAGGCTTTGGCCAGATTTTTCCGTCCATCTCTACGAGTATGAGTGCTCCTCCTGTTAGTACTCTATGAACCATGTAAGGACCTTTCCAGTTAGGAGAGAATTTTCCTTTGGCCTCATCTTGATGTGGAAAGATTCGTTTCAGTACCAGCTGCCCTGGCAAGAACTGTCTTGGTCTGACCCTTTTATTGAAAGCCCTGGACATTCTATTCTGATAGAGATGGCCGTGACACACTACACTCATCCTCTTGTCGTCTATGAGGGATAATTGCTCATAGCGGTTCCTTATGCATTCTGCATCACTGAGTTCGGCTTCTTGTATGATTCTTAAAGAAGGAATTTCTACCTCGGCAGGAATGACAACTTCGGTACCATAAACCAGCAGGTAGGGAGTTTCCCCGGTTGATGTGCGGATTCTGGTACGGTATCCAAGTAAGGCGAATGGTAATTTCTCGTGCCATTGCTTGTGATTCTCTACCATTTTCCTTAGTATATTCTTGATGTTTTTGTTGGCGGCCTCTACAACTCTATTCATTTGAGGCTTGTGTCCTGTGGAATTCTTGTGCTTGATTTTGAAAGTTTCACACATGGTTTTCATCAGATCACTGTTGAGATTGGCGGCGTTGTCAGTGATGATGAACTCTGGAACCCCAAATCGACAAGCAATCCGGTCTTTGACAAAATCTGCGATGACTTTCTTGCTTTTGGGTAGTGGTATTTTTGGATGGCTTTAACCTTTGATGGGTCCAACTCTATTCCTCGGCGACTGACAATGACTCCCAACAATTTTTCGGTAGGAACCCCAAATGCACACTTTGCGGGATTTAACTTTAGATTGTACTTCCGCAACCGATCAAAGAATTTCCTCAAATCTACTATGTGATCTGTAGCCCTATTGGATTTTATGATGACGTCGTCAACATATACCTCTATTTCTTTATGTATCATATCATGGAAGATCGTTTTCATAGCCCTCATGTAGGTGGCCCCAGCATTTTTTAGACCGAACGACATCATTTTGTAGCAGTACACCCCCATGGTGTGATGAAGGCTGTTTTCTCTGCGTCTTTTTCGTCCATCCAAATCTGATGATAACCCGCGAAGCAATTTACAAAGGACTGGAGTTCATGCTTGTCACAATTGTCGATCATAATGTGTATGTTTGGTAGTGGGAAATCATCCTTGGGACTTGCTCTGTTTACATCCCGATAATCAACACAGACTCTAACTTACCCATCTTTCTTTGGAACTGGTACAATATTGGCCAACCAAGTTGGGTACTCAACTACTCTGAGGACCTTGGCTTTGATCTGCTTAGTGACTTCTTCCTTGATTTTCAGGCTCATGTCTGGCTTGAATTTTCTGAGTTTTTGCTTCACTGGCGGACACATTGGATTTGTAGGTAACTTGTGAGCCACTATGGATGTGCTCAACCCTGTCATATTGTCGTATGACCATGCAAAGATATCCTCATATTCTTTCAGGAACCGAGTGTATTCTTCTTTCTCTAATGGTGACAAATGGATGCTTATGCGGGTTTCCTTGACGGTTTTGGAATTTCCTAAGTTGACTATCTCGGTCTCGTCCATGTTGGAATTGGGCTTGTTCTCAATGTTTTCCACTTATCTGACAATTTCCTAAGGTATTACATCCTCATCTTCTATTTCTTCCGAGTCACTGTTCTTCTGTTGCATTGTTTCATTACATGTCACAGTCGTTGGTTCATCAAGGTAAGAAATAGTAATGTTGTAAGGATGAAGATATGACATAAAATAGTAATAATAAAACATCAAGACATTTAAACAAAATGATTTCAAATAATGTTTTCTAAACTTAATACTGAAAATAAAATATTATTTAAAATAAAATGCCAAAGAGGAAATCATTTTCAAAAGTAAACAATGCTATCAACCTTGCTACACTGGGACTCGTCGGGCCCTTGATGGTCTAACAATCCAGTTCTTGAGGAATGCTCCTCTCACCACAGTCTGGATAGCGAGGCCTTCTTCCTCCTCCTCCTCAACTATTACATAACAATCCATATAATCGTCTTCCAAGAACAAATTCCTCAATGCTGCCAAGGCTTCTTCTTCCTCTGATCCCCATATTGTATCGGCCTGCTAGAAGGTTTGATTCAGGTGCGACACAGGTTTCTTAAGAGGATAGTATGGACCACGCCATGGTGGCGTCCAATTCTGATATTCCTTCCAGGTATACTGATATCCGATCCCCAAGGTTATGCCATGGCGCTTCAGCTGTATTGGTTTGGGGATACCTTGAAGATTTTTACCAAGCCCCTTACCAGGTTCATACCCTGCCCATGACATTATACACTTTATTTTGCTACTCCACCATTTATCCTTCTCAATTGCGTTAACACGCTCGATGCGATACTAGGTTTCTTCGCCTAACGTCCTTCTGTTTTCTACCACCGGAACAGTTTGACTGGTATAAATGGGATTGCTCCTATCTCCACGGATGATCACTTCTTGATGGTTCCATTCAAATTTTACCGCTTGGTGCAAAGTGGATGCGACAGCTCCAACGACATGTATCCAAGGCCGTCCCAGCAACAAATTGTAGGAGGCGGATATGTCTAACACCTGGAATTCAAAATCGAACCAGGTAGGACCCATTTACAAGCACATATTAGTTTCTCCGATTGTTGCCCTTTGAGACCCATCGAATGCCTTCACGTTCATACTTCCTGCTCGTATTTCATGTAGGCCTTTGCCCAACCTCTTCAAAGTTGTCAGCAGACAGATGTTGAGGCTGGACCCTCCGTCAATCAGAACTTTGGCAATGAACATATCTTCATATTGCACTGTGATGTGCAGTGCCCTGTTGTGGCTCAATCCTCCAGATGAGAATTCATCTTTATGGAAGGTGATCTTATGGCTTTCTAACACTTGTCCCACCATATTGGCCATTTCCCCGCTAGTAATGTTGTTGGGCACATATGCTTCATTCAATACCTTCATTAGAGCATTCCTATGTGCTTCGGAATTTTGCAGCAACGATAAGATGGATATCTTGGCGGGAGTCTTATTCAAATGATCAACAACAGAATAGAGTCTTATTCAAATGATCAACAACATAATACCCCCTTGATTGTACTTTCCTCCAAAGGTCGTCTGGACCAGTTTCAATGACGGTTTGTTTGTTAGAAGCTTGCTTATTGGTCTCTCCCAAATGCTCAGGTGTGTAAATTCTTCCTGTTCTGGTCATTCCTTGTGCATTGCCAGACTCTTCCGTCTTTACTTTCCCTTTTCTCCGAGATTCGACAACATAATCCCAAGGTACAACATTAGAACTGAAGGGAGGTGTGGATTCCACCATCACAGTAAACGGAGCGAATACTTATACCTCAAATGGAGCAATTATAGCTGCAAGTGGTGTCATTTCTACTTCAAAGGGAGCCGATGCGGCTACCTCAATTTTGACTGGCGGCTGTACCTGTACCACAATGGGATTGAGCGTGACTGTCAGTTTCTTAGGATCATCACCTTCCCGAATAAGTCTGATTGATCCCTCGGGATCCCATTCTTCATCGGTTTCTATTACATTGACTCCTTCACCCCATGATCTGGGAGGGGGTTGTTGCGGACATTGGGTGTGGTTTCTTTCGCCTATATGACCTTGGTATCAATCAGTGTTTGGATCTTATCTTTCAGGGTGCGGCATTCATCAATAGTCTGTCCTTTCATACTGGAATGGTACGCACACATCTTGTTTGGGTTGACCCATTGTGATGAGTTTTCCATAGCCACAACAGGAATAGGGGTTGCATATCCAGCAACTTTTAATCTTTCATACAATTGGTCAATGGGTTCAGCAATAGGGGTGTATTGTCTGGGTGATTTGCGATCAAAATTGGGTCTAAGTTTTTGGTAATTTGGACGAGCTGGAGGTGAATGATAATAGGCTGGTTAGGGATTATACTTGTGGTAGGTGCTAGCGGATTGAGTATATCTGGGAGGTGAAGGTTGGTATGTGGGTGGAGGTGTTTGGTACACAAATGGAGATTTCGGACCTTGGGCAACCATTACTGTTCCCACTTCTTTCTTCTTTGATATGCCACCTGATTGTAGTGCTTTATTCGTGGCCTGCAGTGCCTCAAAATTTGTGAACATTTAAATTTTGATACCTTCCTTTCTCTGAGCTTGATGATATCGGAGAACTTGTGATTCTTAATTACCATTAACCTTTCGTAATATTGTGTTTCCTGAGCCCTGACAAAGAACTTGTTCATTTTCTCTTCATCCAATGCTGGCCTGACCTTCATTGCTTCTGACCTCCATCGAGTAACATACTCGCGGAAAGTATCAGTGTGCTTCTTCTTGATATTCTTGATATAGAAGACGTCTGGTGCATTTTTCGTGTTGAATCTTAATCTATCCATGAAATTCGCTGCCATGCTTACCCAATTAGCCCATTTCTTGGGATTTTGACTTATGTACCAAGATAGGGCGTCTCCAATAATCCTTCTCATGAACAGCTTCATGCGAATCCTTTCATCCTTTCTAACCCCTACGAGCTTGTCACAGTAGGTTCTCAAATGTACCTTTCGGTCACCTGTTCCATCGAACATCTCAAACTTAGGAGGTTTGTAAACCTCCGGCAGTTCCACATCTGGCTGAATACACAGATCCTCGTAATTCAAACCTTCGATTCTTTTTCCTCCATCAACATCCTGAACTTGGCTTGTGAGTTTCTTGAGCTCTTCTTCCATGTTCTTAATGAGCATGTCCTTTTTGGCGGATTCTAGTGTATATGAGATTAGCTGAACTGAGTAGGGTAAGGTTTCCACATATATGGGTTTGTTTTGGTGAATGCCAGAAGTTTGGGTGTAGTGGTGATCATTATTTGAATTTTGGGGATCGGGGGTAGGCTGAGGGGTGTTCTGAGGAGTGTGCTAAGTGGTTTGGCGGACATTAAGTTGGGATATGCTGATATTGAGGAGATGTAGGTATGGGTAAAGGATTTTGAGGAGGGGTTGCATATTGGTGGGGTGTGGGAGGATTCTGCGGGCGTTGGTTAGGTGTTTTTGTAACGAGGTGCCAGGTTTTGGGTATTAGGATGGTTGATATCTGGGACGTTCAGTGTGAGGGAGAGGTTTTCCAAATTACGGACCTGCTGAAGCTCACCCTGTAGTTCAAGTATCTTTTGTTCAAGCCGTGAAACCAAGTCATTTGGTGTCGGAGTAATCTGGCCATCAGAAGTTTCTACATTCTCAGCATGTGTGGGGTTATCTTTTCTAACACCACTCATATCGTCCATCTTAGCTTTCCCTTTGCCTTTTGATGCACTTGGAAGAGGAGGAGGTGGAGGGCCTCTAGATCTGGTTTGGTAAGATGATGATGCCAGTATGTGTAAACTTAGGAATAATAAAAAAGAAAGAAAAACAAAAGGTAACCAAGTTAGTGAGAGTTCTGAAAAATGTTTGCAGTATTTAAACACATATTGCGGGAATGTAAATTTGCGTCCTAATTTGGTAGCCTCGTTGTGCCCGAGGTAGGCCCAGCGACAAGTAGATTTGGAGAATTTTAATTCCAATAATTGCCTCATTTCATTAACGCGATAAATAAGATGAATCTAAAACGAAAATAAAGTGAGTCACTAATGGCACTTGGCCTTATTACATTCGAAAAGCAAAAACGAATAAACCTAATCTACTTGGTCTAAGAAGGACCTTCCCCAGACATGGTTCTCTGGGCTTCATTGATCAGGTTCCCCAGGTCCCGCATGTCTAGTAGCAAGTATGCCCTGGCGAGATGTCCTCCTTCGATACTGATGCGAGACTAAATTGCATAGTTTAACATGTGATATACCTTACATTTTATGCGCATTAATGATAAAAATACACTTGTTATGTGCTTAATGGAGTTTATTTCATGTGTAGGTGAAGTGGAGATGGAAACGGAGCTAAAAGGATGCAAATGCGTCGAAAGATACGCGAAAGGAGACACCTGGGCGATAGCCGAGCGACAGAGCCAAACACACTGACCCTGCCTGGCGTTAGCCAGGCGTTAGGGCTGAAACGCCAGCCCCACCCTGATGTTATCCAGGCGTTTTGGTCAAAACGCCAGGGTCCCCCAGTCGGCCAGAAATCGAGTTTTGACGGGTTTAAGTGTTTTCTAATTGAAATAGAAGTCTCCTACACGGTTAGGGTTCACCCTAAACCTATAAATAGACTCCTAAGACACAACTACAAGAGGGGATTCACGGAGATTCACAGAGATTCGAGATTAGAGTGGATC
>MDKI01074282.1:0-14743 GCA_005239505.1 Nicotiana paniculata | reverse complement strand
CCCCACAGCCCTAAGAACGAATTTCTTCACCAAAGTTCATCCCCAAGTTGTTGGTAATCAATTCTAAACTTTTCTCTTTCAATTACCCAATATTTTTCATCACATTTAAATCAAAAACTAAGAATTTTCATGGTAAAAATTGAGGGTTTGGGTAAAATTAGGGAAATTTGTAAAAATCAATTTTTTACCTCGAATTGAGGTCGGATTTCGAAACTAATTGTATATTCGGGCTCGTGTGTAAATGGGTAAACGTAATTTGGTTTGAACCCCGAGTTTGGACCAAGCGGGCCCGGGGTCGGGTTTTAATTTTTTTTTAGAAAACTTAGGAAAAAAATATAATTTTCAGTAAAGTTAGTTCCTTTAGCATTAGTTAATGATATTAAGTTAATTATGGTTAGATTCGAGTGTGTTGGAGGTGAATTCAAGAGGAAAAGCTATAATTGAACAGTGAGTGGCCTGCGAAATTGAGGTAAGTGCTTGGTTTAACCTTGACTTGAGGGAATAGGATTCCCCAACTAAATTGTTATGTGAAATTGCATGTGAGTGGTGTATAGGTGAGGTGACGAGCATCTATGCACCACAAAATTGTCTCTTTACATGATCCCCTCCCCGTTTCCAATCTAATTGCTTCATGTTTTTAATTGTTTCATGTTCATTGTTGTCTTCTATAATTACTTGTCTTGTTATATTGTTGTAAGTCTTGTTGCAATCATGTTTGGGAAGGTATTAGTTGTTTTTCTTGATTTCATTGTGGTACATAAAGAATGAGTACGAGATGTGTATGTGTGTATATATATATATATATATATATATATATATATATATATATATATATACACACACACACACACACACACACACACACACACACTCTCTCTTGTTGGTTCATTTTGAGATATCATTTATGAAGTTTGTGAGAACTACCTTTTATTGTTTATGACTGTGATAAGGGTGGACAGGGGAAATATGTACATATGACTGTGATAAGGGTGGACAGCGGAAATATGTACATATGACTGTGATAAGGGTGGACAGCGGAAATATATACGATGACTGTGATAAGGATGGACAGCGGAAATATATACGTATGACTGTGATAAGGGTAGACAAGAGAAATATATGTATATAACTGTAATAAGGGTGGACAGGAAAAATACATATGACTGTGATAAGGGTGGACAAGAAAAATATATACATATGACTGTGATAAGGGTGGACGGGGAAAATACATATGACTGTGATAAGGGTGGACAGGGAAAAATATAAATATATGACAGTGATAAGGGAGGATAATTATGCTTTACTAATTTTTATTACAAAGACTTGGAAGTTTATTGTTTTATCCTACCGTTTTCTCATATCTTGCACATTTGGTTATTTTAAATTAAAGTTTGAAAACTTGAAAAGTTGTGTGAAATTTTGGTGACAGCTGAGGCCTGGAATAGGCGACTCAGTTATTTTATTTATGCATTTGTGCACTTATATTTTCTTATTTGTGTAGAATTGTTTTATTACCTTATTATATACATATATTGTCGCAGGTTAAGTTATAATTGCCCGCCTTAGCCTCGTCACTACTTCGTCGGGGTTAGGCTCGACACTTACTCAGTACATGGGATCGGTTGTACTGATACTACACTATGCACTCTTTTGTGCAGATCCAGGTACCAGCCAACAATAGAGATTTTTAGTAGCCGCTATCCATTATCCGGAGATACGAGGTATATCTGTCGGCGTTCGCAGATCCCGAGAGTCTTCTCTTAGTTCGTAGAGATTGTTTTATATTTTCTCAAAATAATTATATTATTTCTTTCAGCTCATTAATTGTAGTATTCTTTAGTAGTTCGTGAATTATGACACCAGTCCCTGGGGTAGTCTTCGAGTTATTTATATAATTAGTTCGTGGCTCGATTTATTTATTTATTTGTTTATTATTTTATAATTAAAGTTATTCTTTGGAAACCATTAGATTAAGTTTACTTTAAAATTATTTTATTATATTTAAATGGATAATCAAAGGAAAGTAGTTAATAGAACTCTAACGTTGGCTTGTCTAGCGAGTATGATGTTAGGCGCCATCACGATCTCTAAGGTTGAGAATTTGGGTTTTAACAAGTTGGTACCAGAGCACTAGGTTGCTTAGGTCTCACAATTCACGAACAAACTTGGTAGAGTCTGTGTAACGATCCGACCGATCGTTTTGAGAATTTAAGATCTGTTCGGTGGCGCAAGGTCTTGAACAGCTTCACATTGTGTACATCGACCTGCGTGCATGGTTGGATTCAGTTACCGAATGATTCAGAGTCGAATTAGAAGAAGGAATGTTGTTTTGGAAATTTAAACAGTGAAGTTTTGGCCGAAATTTGACTTTTAGGTAAATGGCTCCGGAACGAGTTATGGATGATGTCAGCAGCTTCGTATGGTGATTTTGGGCTGAGGAGCGCGTCCGAAATGTATTTTCGAGGTCTGTGGTAGATTTAGGCTTGAATTGGCAAAAGTCAGAATTTTGACGATTTTGGCTGATAGGTGAAATTTTGGTATCGGGCTCGGAATGGAATTCTGGGAGTGACCGTAGGTCCGTAGTGTCATTTATGACCTGTGTGTAAAATTTGAATTCCTTCGGACTAGTTTTGACGTGTTTCGACATCGGTTGTGAATTTTGAAAATTTCATAAGTTCTTAGGCTTGAATCCATGCATAATTGGTGATTTTGATGTTATGTTATGTGTTTTGAAGACTCGACTAAGTTTGAATAAGGTTATGGGACGTGTTTGTATGTATGATTGAGGTCCCGAGGGCCTCGGGTGAGTTTCGGGTGGTTAACAAATTAATTTTTGGTCTTGAGTGATGGCAGATTTTTTCTGGTGTTTTTGGTTCTGGTTTTCTCCTATGCGATCGCGTAGGGACTCCTGCAATCGCGTAGGCTTAGAAGAGGGAGCTGGGTAAGTTGTGTTATGCGATCACGGAATGGAGGATGTGATCGCGTGAGAGGGTAGTCGTTGGTCTTTGCGAACGTGTGGTCTTGTTTGCGTTCGCATAGAAGGAAGGGAGCGCGTGAGGTCGAGTTGGTCATGCTTCGCGATCGCGTGAAGGTGTATGCGATCGCGTAGGGTAAGCTTGGGCTGTGATGTTTTTGTTCTTCGCGATCGCATGTGTATTTCCGCGATCGCAATGAATAAAATGCCTGGGCAGATTTCTTTTAAGTTCAAAACGAGGGCTTAGTCTATATTTGTCAAAACCCATTAGAGAGCTTGGGAGAATGTGAAAATTAAAGGGATTTTCAATGGGGTTCTTGAGATAAGTGTCCTTCAATCATATTTGGGTTAATTACATGACTTAGTCTCAATTTTTATCATTCAATTTGAAGAATTAGAGTGGAAATTGGGGGAAATGGGAGAAAAGTTTGAGAATTTCTTTTGATGATTTGAGTGGGCATTTGAGGTTGGATTTTGATGCTCTTGGTATGCATAGACTCGTGGGAGGATGAGAATTTTTGTGATGTAAATTTTATCGAATTCCGAGACGTGGTCCCGGGGGACTTTTTGGGGCAATTTTCCTAATTTCGCATCTTAGCTTCGAATTTATTAGTTGAACTAGTTGCTTGTAGTATTACTTACAAGATGATATTGATTTGATTAGATTTGGTCCATTTGGAGTCGGATACGCGTGGAAAGAACGTAATTTCAAGTTTGATTTGAGCGGTTGAGGTAAGTATCTTACCTAACCTTGTGGGGGGGAATTACCCCTTAGGATTTGAGTCTTCTATGTTGATTTTAGTCCGTGTATGCGAGGTGACGAGTGTGTGCTTGGACTCATTTGTAGAAGGCTGACCTTTTAGGGTTCTTAGGTCCTTATATTCACCCTGTATGAAGTTGATCTTTATACGCTTGGGTTCTTATCTGCTAGTTTCACCTCTACATGCTTTGATTAGAACTAATTGCTTTAGGATCCACCCTTACCGCCTACTTGACTCTGATTTGACTTAACCAAAGGTTTTACCTCTCTATAATCATGCTATATTTTCATAAGCTACTTATAATTAATTAAATTGTTGAATATCCCTCATAATTTGCTCAACCTCATAAGGGGTATAGATAACTTATATCTTAGTCGACTTGTCCTTACTTGGAATTATTTGAATTGTGTTGTCTTCTTATTGTTGACTTGAATTTGTGGATTTGTTGCTTGTCTTGTTTTTCTCTGGTCAAGTTGTTCCCTTTCTGCACTTAGTAATTTGTGTCGTGATTATTCCTTGTGAACGATGTTCTACTGCTTACTTGTGAATTGAAGTTCTTGTATTG
This sequence comes from Nicotiana paniculata, assembly GCA_005239505.1. Classification (NCBI taxonomy): domain Eukaryota; kingdom Viridiplantae; phylum Streptophyta; class Magnoliopsida; order Solanales; family Solanaceae; genus Nicotiana; species Nicotiana paniculata. The sequence continues at coordinate 10,443 of MDKI01074282.1, read as the reverse complement.
ATTTATTAGTCGTATCTTGTGGCATTGTCCTGGTTGCTTTGTATTTGATGTGGTGATGTACGAGTTTTATGCCGTGCTATAATTGTTGTCTTTGGTCGTTGCACTGCATATTTAAATTGGGGACTACAAACGTATTCTAGGAGATCCCCCATGTACTGCATATTCAAATTGGGAACTACGTACGTATTCTGGGAGATCCCCTATGTACTGCATATTTAAATTGGGGACTACGGACGTATTCTGGGAGATCCCCCCTGTACTTCATCTTTAAATTGGGGACTACGGACGTATTCTGGGAGATCCCCCTTGTACTGCATATTTACTTTGGGTCTACAGACGTATTCTGGGAGATCCCCCCTGTACTTCATCTTTAAATTGGGGACTACGGACGTATTCTGGGAGATCCCCCTTGTACTGCATATTTACTTTGGGTCTACAGACGTATTCTGGGAGACCCCCCAACACTGCATATTTACTTTGGGACTACAGACGTATTTCGGGAGATCCCCCAGCACTGCATATTATTTTGGGACTACAGACGTATTCCGGGAGATCCTCTGTATTGTGTGAAGAATTCAAAACTACGGGACGGGATCCTGGTAGATTTTATCAAAGGAATTATGTTTGAAAGACAATTATTTGGAAAGTCCAATTTGGAAAACAATTATCCTGAATAAAACTATGTTGAAGGACGTTCCTTTGGAAAAAGAATATTTGAAAAATGTTTATGTTGAAGAAAACCTAAAGGACAATTTCTTCGGAAAAGTATATTTGAAAAGCTTTTATTTGAAGAAAACTAGGTCTGAGAGACATCTCTTGGGAAAATTATATTTCAAAAGAATTTCCTTTAAAAGGGATATTACCTTAAAGCTTTCAATCTAGAAACTTGCGGGTGAAAGTTTACACTCGAAGATTTTGACCATTTTAATGGTATTTTTGGCTAAGTCCTGGTGTGGAGACTAATGAAGTGTTGAGTTACTACTTGTCCTTATTGTGTTGTGGTTTCCAGGCTTGGGATGTGTTCCCGTCCATCCTTCTGTGTATTATTTTTATGTTACGTCGTTAATTGTTGTGTTTCCTTCCGCATTGTAGTTGTTAACTATATTGTGTAGTCATTAGATAGGTGTCATGCCCTGTCATTCCTATATTTGTGCCTATTGATTTATTAGACCAGTGGGTGTCTTGACTAGTCCTCATCACTACTTCCTTAAGTTAGTCTTGATACTTACTAGGCACCGTTGTGGTGTGCCATTCTACACTTCTGCACATTTTTGTGCAGATCCAGGTATTGATCGTTGGTAGCTGTGCAGACTCTTGCTGAGGAGACTCATGGTAATCTGCCACTGCGTTTGCAGGCTTCGGAGTCACCTTCCTATTCGGTATTTATACTGTTTTCACTTACTGCCAAACAGTTGTATCTAATTATAAAATATTAGATTTTATTTATTATTGTTTCTATTCCATGAATGTTAGGCTTACCTAGTCCTTAAGACTAGGTGCCATCACGATACCTAACAGAGGGGAAATTTGGGTCGTGACAAGTTGGTGTCAGATCCCTAGGTTCATAGATGCTACGAGTCATAAGCGAGTTCAGTACAGTCTTGCGGATCGGTATTGAGACGTTTGTACTTATCTTCGAGAGGCTACCAAACTATTAGGACAATTCCATTTCTTTCATTCCTATCGTGCGAGTTCATTGACCTTGAAGTTTGAAATTTATCATTCTATTCTCTCACATATGCTGAGGACACGAGTAGTGGTTCCTGATGATGTTACCCCCGAGACAGATGTCTCTAGAGGCAGAGGCCGAGGTTGACGAGGAGCACGTGCCGTAGTTAGTCCACCTACTAGAGCAGTCGTTGAGGAGCCACCATCAGTTCCAGTTGGGGGGCAGGCACCGGTTGTTACCCCCGGGCTTCAGGAGACTTTAGCACATTTCCTGAGCATGTTTGGTACATTGGCTCGGGCGAGGTTATTTCAGATTGCACCAGTTACTTCACCGACCGGGGGAGGAGCCCAGACTCCCAGCTTCCACACTCCAGAGCAGCGAGTTCATGTTGGTCAGGGTCCAGGTGTCATAGTGACACAGCCTGTGGTTCCAGTTCAGCTCATGGTCAGAGCAGTAACATCTGAGGGAGAGCATCTTAGATTTGCAAGGTTCAAGAGATATAACCCTCCTACATTCAGCGGATTGGCTTCAGAGAGTACACAGGGTTTTCTGGAGGAGTGTCATAGCATCCTCCGCACTTTGGATATTGTTGAGACAAGTGGGGTTGCTTTTACTACGTTCCAGCTTCAGGGAGTGGCTTATCAGTGGTGGCAGGAATGTGAGTTGGGTAGTCCGGCCGAGTCAGCTTCACTTACGTGGAGTTAGTTTTTAGAGATGTTATTGAGAGAGTTTGTACCCCAGTCCCTTCGGGATGCATGGCGCGCGGAGTTTGAGTAGTTGCGCCAGGGCACTATGTCAGTATTAGAGTATGCCATCAGATTCAGTGATTTGGCTAGGCATGCACCTGCCTTAGTCGCTACATTTAAAGGGCGAGTCTGTAGATTCGTTGAAGGGATCAGGCATGATATTCGGTTCAACATGGCTTGAGAGTTGGAGTCGTATGTTTCATTTCAGCAGGTGGTAGGGATCGCTCACCGGTTAGAGGGCATGTGGGACCGGGAGCGAGAGGACAGACGAGATCAGGAGAGAGAGAGTTCAGGGAGGCGAGGAGGCCTCGTAGACCAGAGAGATCTGTTGGTCCTTATTTTGGAGGCAGGGTGCGACACAATAGAGGTTTTGTGGGTCAGCCAATTCAGTTTGCATTACCGGTTTCGCATGGGATTTCAAGTACTCGTGGGTCTCAGAGTACTCGTATCGCACATTTTCCACAGCCACGCCAGCAGAGAGGTTGTTTTGAGTGTGGAGATACCAGTCACAGGGTGAGCGATTGTCCCAGGCTCCGGGCAGATGTGTTACAGCAGGGCATTCAGGTGAGTAGAGGGCGTCCAAGAGGGGGAGGCCCGGCCCGTTGATTCGTTTCGTATAGTAGGCTGGAGGCCGTTGTGCCAAATGTTATCGTACAAGTATGTTTTGATTTGTTACAGAGGAGCACCATTTGTATTTTATTATAGTTCTGTTGGTCGGGACGAGTTCCCTTATTTGTCGCTTCATTCATGAGTAAGTTTCATGCTTTGCACTCTATCTTCGTGTTCGCTCCTGTTGGGAGATTCTGTGAGTGGTAGCCCATGTCTATCGCCCGTTTCTATTTATTATTAAGAGATATGAGACTAGTAGTAAATTCGTGTTGTCAGTACGGTAGGCTTGATGTGATTCCTGAGTATAGTGGTTAAGAGTTGTGATTCTTATGCTCCACCGGTGTGGGAGCCAACACGTGTTATAATTTTATTGAAGGGAGCAATCTAGTGAAAAGTTTCAGTTGGTGGGATATATATCCTATTTGTGATGTAGAGTTGAGGGCGAGACCCTCGTGATCTTTTGTGATTCGATGTGTTTGAACCAGGCTGAGTACCGCGGTGGAAACCATACCAGGATGGGATCCTTGTGATTTGTTCATGTGCTTTAATTCTTTCCTTGTTATATTGTTTTGTAGGTTAGCATTGATAAAGATTTGTGCATGTCGGGCTTGTTTGATAGTTTCCCTTATGTGTTCCTCTTTTCATGTTCAGTCACTTTTGTTCTGTGCTCCTTGAGTTTTAGCTTGCGGGATGTGTTCCCAATGGTGTCAGTTGTGGCTTGGTGATTCGGATGTCAAAATATGAGGTCCTCGTGTTTATTGCATTATTATCAGTGTGATTGAGGTTTGAAACATGAGTTCTATCGGATATGAAGTTTATTGTTGGTGCTGAGTTGATTTCGGGCAGCTATTGTGATTATAAGTGTTATTATGGGCCTATGTGTGGTGTGTTATGTGGTGTGGTCGTACCTTGTGGGTGTAGGTGATCATGCCCAACTATTCCTTATAAAAAGGACTAAGCGGACGTTGCAAATATAATCTGAATATTTCGCCCAGAGTCGAATCCCACAGGGAATTAACCTATCAATTATAGTTGTTAGACTCACTCGATTCTTCGTACTCAACTTCCCAAAGATTATGAATATCAATTGTTGGTCTTTCTACTAACTAAAACTGAATGAAATTAATTAAACTAGAATATAACTATTGTTGGGTTGTAAACAAATGCGAGAAAGATATAAGGTTATGGTTTCCCCTGTTGATAGAATCCCTTCTTGTATATTTCATATAGTTTGGCCTAATTATCTCTATCAATCATGAGCACTCATGTTACCGTAAATCTCTCCCGAGTAATTACGACAATTTACTAGAAGCACTCTCCCGAGTTACGCTAGCTATCTTTTAGTATAGCTCACTTTAGATTGCACCCAAGGTATCGTTATCCCTAATCCAACCTTTAAACCCTCGATTATGGATCCATAATATACTTTGGGAGTGGTGTTGTTCAACAACTACCTAAATATGCACTCTCTCCCGAGTAGATACACACTAAATAGGCACAGCTAATTGAGGGCCCTTCAATCAACTACAACAAGAACTTAGTTGAACAAATAGAGATTAAAACCAAGCAAACTTTATTCATATAACAAGATATTCATCCTCAATAGGTTCCACCAAAACCTTAGAATAAATAAGTTAGCTACTCATAATTATGCTAAAAACAACAATAGAAGAATTCATCAATAATGGTAGAAACACAAGGAAGAAAGATGAGATTTGATGCCAAATTGTCCTACTTGCCTCTTGCCTCTTGCCTTTTGCTTTTCTTGAACAAGACTTTAAACCCTGATAATCCTCTCTTTTGGGCGAGTTGAACCTTATATAGGTTGAACTAAGATTCTAATCTTACCCCTGAAAAATAACGTGTGCGAACTGGACTAGCGCGGCCGCGCTAGTGAACGCGCTAATGACTAAGTGTACTGCCTCCGATCGTTGGGCTAGCGTGGTCTCGCTACTGGGCACGCTAAGGCCGCGCTAATGGCCCTTCATTCTTCCTCAAACATCTGGGACTAGTGCGGCTGCGCTATGGCCGCGCTAGTGGACTAGTAGTCTGCCTTAGCGATTTTCTTCCTTCTTTTCACATGCTAGAAACTCCAAGGGGCCTTTCTACTTCAATTTGGCTCCAAACACCATCCTAGGTCCTCATAAGCACACTTTGATCCTTCGAAACATAAAATCCACAATTAGAGCCATTTTAACATCATTTAACATTCCTAAGACAGTGAAGCATAATGAAGTTGGAGTATAAATAGATGCTAAACTACGTGAATCTTTCCTATTATCAACACCTCACACTTAAATCATTTCTAGTCCTCGAGCAATCCACCCTACTCTACAAAGGTCCTTTCACTAAGCATTTCTCTAACGTGTCACACCACGAACATATTACAAGAGTTATACCTAGCAATGTAACATCTAAGCCTCAAGATTCGACTCTCACGTGCCGTGTAATGTTCATACTTCCTCAATTTACTCCGTACAGAGGTCAAGACTTACCTTTTCGTCATGAATCAAGTGCCCTCACCTCACACACGAGAGTAGTTCCACAAGAATGATATTAAGAACAAGTAGGAACTCAAAGAGAAAGAATTCACTCACTCTCGGAAAGAACATTCATATGCCACAAAGTTGCACCATAGGCTTGCCCGTAGTGTAATACTCTACTAATCGATCCCATTCAGTCTAAGATCACTTAGGTCTTTATTTGGTTGTAATCCAGGCTAAGGGACGGGTAGTATATATTTAGATATAGTGACTAACCTCCTAAGCACTATTAATACATTTGCTTTCGCTTTCAGACCATATTTATGCCAGGCCAGACATTCTACCACACTTTTCTTTATATTAACCCCAAATTTACTTAGGTGAAATTATATCACTTCACCACTTATCAAGTACTGCATTTATTCATTGTCTTTTTCTCTCTCTCTTTTTTTTCAAAACTTTGTACCTTTCTTTCTAGTTCTTTGATTCCACTCAAAAACTAAACCACCATCCCACACTTTGACTTTTACATGTTATCCAATAATTCAAGTGCTCATGAGAGATAAAGGGTTCAAACAGATGGCCATTCAAATAATTGGGTAAGGTTTGTGATGTGGTTGCCAAAGAAACAAGCTTATAATCTCAAAGGGGTTAACTATGATAGATTACAATCAGATGGGTATACTTTATATCTGGATTAACAAGGAAATACCTATATCACTTCTAAAACTGAATGAAGCTACTATTTCGCTTTGCAAACACACAGGGCAAGTTCTAGGCATCGAATGTGGAGCATAGAATACAATGCAATACACCTTACACACATATGGCACATGACTCACTCCAGATTGGTTTATCAAGACACTCTCACCGAGTTTTCAAGTAAGTTACAACATACAAATTTAAGGCACTCCACACGAATCAACAATTGAGCCTAAGCGTTACATTCTAGGGTCTTTGGTGTTCGGGTATAACAACACTAAAGGATGCTTTTCCTATTTCAGCTCATCACCCAAAAACACCTAACAACTAAAACAACAAAAAAAACTAACTACACCCGGTTCGAGCAAAACCCTTGGAAAAGAACCACGGTCAAAAGAAAAACCAAGGGGGAGTTGCTACACTACCTAAAAAATAAAATCTTTTTGGTGTTTTCTTTAGACTAACTTCCCTCAAGAAAACTGCCCAAGAGATCCGTCGTTAGGAAGAGTCCACTATTTTTTTTATATTGGACCCTCAAGAACCCCGTTGAAAAGGGGTCCGTCGTCGGGCCAAAACGACTTAATTAGTTATACTACTATTAAAATCACAAAAAAAGAACAAAAGCAACAAAACTCAACAAAAAGCAACAATTGACAATCAGTTACTACGTATATACATATACAAGGGAGCATTCCCCCACCCCACATTGAAGATGAAGACGTGTCCTCATGGCAATCAAAATAAACAAAGAGAGGTAAGGGGACTTCCCTGAAAGCTCAATCCTGGTCGGAGACTGTCCCTGGGTCCAGGTGACATGCACGACCCAGGGCACGCAGTCAGCCCATAATCTTCTTTTCTGATTTCCTCTGTTGGGCAGCCACTGCATCAACCCGCGTACCCAGGTCGGTGATCGAGGTGCATATCCCAGCCATGTCCTGTTCCAGGTGGTCCATTCTCTATCCCCGACTGGCCCTAGACGGTCCTGCAACCTCGACAGCCTGCTCCTGAGTGGGTTGCGCCTCCTCCTCATCTTCTTGCTCATCCTCCTCATCAGAATCATTCTCCACCTCGTCATCATCAACTGCCATCGCTTCATTTCCAATAGTAACCTTGTCAGCTCTGAAGGCGTACGCCGTTGAAACTTTTCCATCCACCGCCATGTTTCCTGGTACCCCAGCTGCAAGGCACAATCGAGTGACAAGAGATGGGAAAAAGAATCCATACCTCTGAACTTTATTGCAGACGAACATCTCCTCATGCATGAGCTTGGCCACGTCAAAGTTGCGGCCCGTCATAAAGCACCAAATCAAACACCCGCGAGGAATGTTCACCTCCGAGGTGTTGTGGGATGGGAGTAAGCGGTTGTTGATCAGGTGGAGCCAACATTTTGCTTCAAAAGTGAGGGCTGAAGAGTGAAACTTCTGCTCGTACTTGTACCACTTTATATTTGCGGTCGGAACACAAATGGTTGGGAGGAACGTTTCTCACTGAGTATAGCACCGTCCATATCCCTCATAGCTGTCCTCGTACGTATCCACGGGGCCTGGCAGCCGGTAAAACATCTGAATGGCCTCCACAGAGGCGTTCTCCTGCTTCTTCCTCACTGTTACCACATGATTCTTGTGCTCCGGGCAATTTGCATAAAACTTCCTCACTATCATTGCATTAGCCTCATTGAGCTCCTCAAAGAACACATCTAATCTCCTCCACATCAACTCATTATACATCCTTTGGCAGTAACCCCGGAGTGAGTCCGTGTCTATGCCATGTTCAGGTATGGCCGCCTTTGATTCCTTCGCCGCAAACTTGTCATGGGCCTTAGCTGATACAAATGTGTTGCTATTGAAAGGCCTAGTGTCAGGTGCTCCTCTTGCTCGTCTGCCCGAGGAAGAACTTGCTTGTCTGCCGAAGGACGATCCGGTGGCTTGACGCTTCTGAGAGGGTGCACTTGTATCTATAATAAGGACATTATTAGCGCATCACCACGAGGTGACCCAACTGTGGTTACTCAGACTTCACCTTACAATTGGTCACCATAATTTCCCTTCAGTGGGGCATTTACACAAACATTTGGTGGGCAGTATTCACCGGAGCCCCCAATTAATCAAGTTGAAACTCCAATCACCACCATAATGTCCCAAACTTCACCCAACTAAATCAAGGCATACAACACCCCTAAATACCATCACCCACAAGTACTACACATACACTACTAATTACTTCTATTAAACAAGAAGAAAAACTACTATTTTCAACAATGGAAAAAAAGAAAGAAAAAACAACAAAAATAGAAAAAATTAGTAAAGAAAACACATACCTATGTGTTAAAGGAGTGATAAGTGGAGAATTGGGTTATGGTTGGAGTGAGCAAGAGACTTGGGGCGTGTGATGACTTGGGTATGGGTGGGGAGAGTATTATTAGAATAAGAAGAGAAAAGAAGAAGAAGAAGAACTTTTGGAGAAGTCGATGTGGGAGAGGTGGGTTAGGGTTGGGTAATTAGAGAAAATTAAAGGTCTATAACCTAAAAAAAACAAAAAAAAACTTACATGGTGCGCGACGGGACTAGCGTGGTCAGTAACGCGCCCATAGCGCGACCGTGCTAGTGGAGACATAACATATGCCCATATGCGCGGCTACTAGTACGGTCAATAGCGCGCCCGCGCTAGTGGCGTCGATACGAGACATAATAGTGGGCCATTAGTGCGACCACTAGCGCGATCACACTACCCCAGGCCTCAAAATACTTCGATTTTTTTTTTTTGACTTTTTCCGTGAAGTGGCTTGAGTCTACCCTCGCCCGCACACACTTGCATATGTTAGTGCTTACAACAATTCAATTACTCATCCCTTACACTATAAACATTACACATTGGGTTGCCTCGCAACCAGCGCCTTAGTTAATGTCGTGGCACGACAATTACAACAAATGGGTTGCCTCCCATGAAGCGCTTGATTTAACGTCCTGGCACGACACAGAATGAGCGCATTTAAGGCTCGCTCGACCTCTTAGGTTCAGCGAGATGCATCACAAACACTTCCTCATTCTCGTCCATACCTACATACGATTTCAATCTATGCCCATTAACTCTGAAGGTGTGGGAATCTTTTTCATAACCAATCTCTACAGCACATGAGGGAAACACTTCGACCACACAAAATTGTCCAGATCATCGGGACTTGAGTTTACCCGGAAACAGTCTCAATTTTGAGTTATAGAGAAGCACCATATCTCCGGGTTTGAAGTTTCGATCCACAATGTTCTTGTCGTGTAACCTCTTCATTCTTTCCTTGTACATCCTCGTGCTTTCAAAGGCAAGATACCTGAATTCATCTAGCCCATGTAGTTCGGTGACTCGAATTGTGCCCGCAGAATCAAGGTCCATACTTAACTGTTTCAGTGCCCACCAAGCTCGATGTTATAGTTCTACCGGCAGGTGACATGCCTTCCCGAACACCAACTTGTACGGTGACATACCAATTGGCGTTTTGAATGCAGTTCTGTAGGCCCAGAGTGCGTCATCCAGCTTTTTCGCCCAATCAATTCTTGTGGCGTTTACAATTTTCGTCAGCACACTCTTTATTTCTCGATTTAACACCTCAACATGTCCACTTGGCTGAGGGTGATATGGGGTTGCCACCTTGTGGCGCACATCATACTTTGCTAACAGCTTCTCGAAGGTACAATTGCAGAAATGGGTCCCTTCGTCACTGATGATGGCCCTTGGGGTTCCAAAGCGGGTGAATATATTCTTCTTCAAGAACCCCACTACCACTCGTGCATCATTGGTGGGGAGTGTTGCAGCTTCCACCCATTTGGACACATAGTCTAAAGCAACAAGTATGTACTTATTTCCATAGGAGCTGACAAAGGGACCCATGAAGTCAATCCCCCATACATCAAACACCTCAACCTCTTGAATCGGGTTCATGGGCATCTCATGACGCCGGGATATGTTCCTCGTCCTTTGACAGTCGTCACAGCCCTTCACCCATTGGTGTGCATCCTTGAATACAGTTGGCCAGTGCAATCCAGCCTCTAGAACTTTAGCCATTGTTCTGACTCCTCCAAAATGCCCTCCATACGCTGATGCGTGACCTACCTGCAAAACAGAAAATTGCTCTATCTCGGGGACTGATCACGCTCAACTACGTCTTATAGAAAGACTAAACGGGCGCTGTAAATATAATCCGGGGTATTACGCCCAGAGTCGATCCCACAGGGAATTTACGTAT
>MDKI01207118.1:0-11725 GCA_005239505.1 Nicotiana paniculata | reverse complement strand
ATATATATATATATATATATATATATATATATATATATATATATATATATATGCGGAACGCACACAAGGTACTTCTTTGAAATTAAATGTTAAATCAAGCTACAGAATGTACACATGGTTACAACATAATTATTTTTTAATTATATATATATATATATATATATGCGGAACGCACACAAGGTACTTCTTTGAAATTAAATATTAAATCAAGCTACAGAATGTACACATGGTTACAACATAATTATTTTTTAATTTAAAGGCGTCGAGATGCGAAATGCGCACATGATCCTTTTATTATTTAACCATATCAATACAAAGTCGGGTATGAACACATGGGCTAATATTTTTAAAGTGTGTTTAAAATTTTTCTAACATATTCATAAATTTCTATTCTTACACTAGTTGGAGATTACTTGTGAGATCATGAGCACAGAAACCAAACTAATGAAATAATAGTGAGCAAATAAATTCTTTTCAAATTTATCTTATTAATACTTATCTAAAACTCAAAAAATACTACTACAAGCTAAAGGTGAAGAGAAACTAATTCATTCATTAAAGGAAGTATGGAATCACTTTCAACACTTTTACGTGATCATCTACTAACACCAAAACACAAACTAATATATTAATGAGAAACCACTATTTATCTCATAAAAATGTCTAAAGAAACACATGGCAAAGAAACTAAAATAAAGGATAATTAGAAATAAACTTTCAAAACTAGCTTTTCTGTTGGCAAAACTTTTACAACAACAATCATTCAAAGCGAACAGAGACCGAAATCGATGTCGGAAACCTCACACAAACTCTATCGGATTCATGGTTTCGAAATCAAAGTCTTTATGCTTCTTCTACTGCGTTTTTGTCCTAGTTTAGCGACTGTTTGGTGTTTATTTTCAGCCGGGTTTTGGCTGGAAATTTTGGACTATTTTTGGGTGAACCTGGCAGCTGTGTTTTGCCGTTTTGGATGGTTGTTTGGAGGAAGAAGAAAGTCTTTTTTGGAGATGATTTTAGCGGCATGGCGCAACTGTTTTTGGAGGTGTGTTTCAGTCGTATTTTGACTGATTTTTGAACTGGTTTGGACCAGCCTTTGCTGAGCTTTTGGGCTTAAATGTTTAATGGGGTTCGAGCTACCAGAGGCTGGTCGCTTTGAGCTGTTTTGCTGGAATTTCAACTTGTATTTCAGCAGTTTTTTGGAGTAATGAATGTGACTGATTTTTTCAGTCAAGGGAGATGGCTGTTGTTCTTTCCTTTGTATTCTTTATAATTCGGTTCTCCTCCTCTTCTCCGAAAAAATTCTCCCCTTTTTAATATTTGCTCTTAGTATTTATATAGAAATCCTATATCCCTAACTAAATGTTCATGGAGATGAAGAGTGAGGATGTGGGGAAGATCATGTTTTAGACTTAAAAAGAAACTATATAAATAAGAAAACTCACTATTTTCACTAAAGTTTAAATTTTGCTAAAAAACATACTACTATAACTTACATTAAATTAGAAGAAACCAAGTTATATATGTGTATATATATAAAAATTTCTTCTATTTAAACATAGGAACTACATATATATTTTTTTTTGTAGTTTTTAATTTTCTTAAATAAAACCTATTAAGAGTAGGATAAAAATTTAAGATACTAAGATTAGACCTAGAAAAAATACTTACACCAAAAATAGTGTAGAATTTGGGTGTGGTCAAAAATTAGTTGTTCACACTGACTGTTCGATTACATGGATCCTTGAGAAAATCTCATGGACATTCAACATGTTCTTGCCTGGAACTTATTTACTGGCCTTTCTAGGGCCATTCTCGTTTGTGAGTACTGATTTCCTCTAATATTTAGTTCGAATCTATGGCTTTTGACCAAGTTTCTCTCATCTCTGTTGTTTTTTTGAAAAAACCTACGTTTACGACTACTTGAAGCTGTTCAGATCTTTGTAGATCTGAAACGATTCGAGTGTTATTTGGTACTTTCCCTCAAAAATCTTCTGTTTTGGTTAACTATTTCGATTCCATTTACTTTTCTGAAATGAGAGTTCATCCTGAGTCTCTTCAAAAGGGTTTTCTAACTTTCAAGTGTTTAATCTAATTATTTCTTTACATGTTTGATTGATTTTCGTATCTATTCCTAAAACCTAACTGTTGATGTTTGATATATTGATTTCTTCCATTTTTTTCCCGTTATTATATTTAATTATGTGAACCAGTTACATTGACTGATTCTATTTAGGTTTCGAACGATTCTTTCCTGTTAAAATCAGTATTTTCTGGGGTTCTTGCCTATTTCCTTATTTGTGACTTTTATTAGTAATACTTGCCTTATTTGGATTATCAATTCTACTTAAGGGGTTTGATTGACTCCTATATGGTATAGGACTGATTTACTGTCGTATTTAAGCCTTAATTTTGTACCGTTAATTGACTCCCATATCCTAAGGGGTCTTTCCCAGGTCTTCAATATGATTGATTGATTAAATCCCTCAATTAACTGGTTGATTTATTTGGGTTAACCTGTTTATGAATTCTTAATTTATTCTTTCCTTATTTGTTTACCTTACTAAGTGTTATATATACTCTCATTACTGATTCTTCAAGACACACGGACAACAGTTCAAACATATACACACACAAAACTTCACTCTCATCTCTCTCTCTCTCTCTGCTACTTGTGTTCATTGCTTGTCTAGCCGGCTAAAAGTCAAGGCTAGACTGTTGAATCCTGACTACTTTACCTTCTGTTTTGCTTCCCTTAACTGGTATGTTTCTACTCCTAATTTCGCTCATTATACTATGAAGTTCAAATCTGTGTGCTCTCTGTTGCTGTACTTCTGTTAAACACATGTCTCTTATGTTCTAGTTAACTACTATGTATTTAGCTTCTATGTTTTCCTGTTACTGCCTTAATCAACATGTTTACTCCTGTCTAAGTTTCACTCTTCCTGTTTATTGCTTTAATCAGCATGTTTACTTTTGTTTAGGTTTCACTCTAATCAACATGTTTACTTCTGTGTTCAAATTCCAGTCTTTCATGTTTATTACTACATGTTTACTTCTGTGTTTAAGGTTCAATGTTCCTTGTCTATTGCCTTAAGCCAACATGCTTACTTTGGTGTCTCAGACTCTTATTTTACTGTCTAATTGACTTCAATTGGTATGATCAATTCTGTGTAGTTAAAACCATGTCCTCTCTGTGAATTGATTAGGATGGCTGCTCTTACATTAAACTTTTATGTTTCCCTGTCTATTGCTTGAGTCAGTATGCTTACTTCCATAGTTATGTATGACTGATGAACTTAGGTGTTCCCTGTTTAAGACCCTGACTCAGCATGTCCTGGTAAATATTATACCTCTGCTTGCACTATCTTCTACTGACCAGCATGCTTCCCTAACACCCTGTTTCTATGTGTTATTGATTCAGGATTCTTGTGTTCCCAACCCCTGCTCCCTTTTTGTGTAATTGTTTGTTCTCAGCATGCTATATGCTCACCTAAGTTTGACTAATGAACTGAGTTGAGTCTAGGCAATATGGAGTTTTGTGTGAAACCTTGTGACTGTGTTTCCTACTTGTTGTTGTTTGTTGAACCTTTTCTAGAATATTTCTAAGCTGTTTTTCACTCCTAATATGTTGTCACTTCTAAACCATTTCGACTCCCAAACTATTTTCACTTCTAAACTATTTTCACTTCTAAATTGGTTTCACTTCTGATATGTTTTATTAAAATTATTCCTACTCTTTCAAGAACTCCCACTCCTACTCTTAGAATACAGAGGATCCTGCCCCTCCAGTGTGTGTACTGCCTAGGAACCCATGAGATTCCTCCGAACTCTGGCACACTGGGGTTGGCCCTTCCACACTGCACAAAAATGACTTCTCTTTAAAAGGGTCTTGGTGTGAGCATTGACCGGGGTCCCTGAGGCCCTTGGAAACTTTGACACACCAGGATACTCTTTATTGGACACTATGAGTTATGGTACTTTGGACTGTTTGAAGGTCTGGTTTGCCAAGTTCACTTTAGGCCTATCCAGGCTCCCTATAGTATAGCATGACTTATTTCTGTAATTCATTTATGGTTTGTAATAATAATTCTTGTAAACAGATATTGGAAATATTAGTAAAAAAAGGGGAGGGATTTTCATATAATTTTTGTGGGGCAATTGGGTAGAAATCATGCTCTTAGGGTTACTATGATTATTTACTTGCATTGGGAATCATGCTCTTAGGATCATTTGTGCATTAGAAAACATGTTCATAGGCATCATACCATTTGTTCCAAAACTTCTGCTTTCTAAACTTCTGCATACATCATGTCTGCTTAAGAATCATGTCACTAGGGTGTTATTAACTCTGTCTAAAAATCATGATCATTCTCTCATATGCATTAGAAGCCATGCTTTAGGACTTTTATTGCACTCACCTAAATACCGTGCATATATCGCATAAAATCAGTAGCAACCATGTCTATAAGAGTAAGTTTAAAAGCAGTCCCAACACCTAGGTAACATGTTTGTAGAGATGAATATATAAAATCAGTTCTGTAATGTTCAGCACCTAGACAACATGCCTATATGACATAATGAATGAACTGCCTATTTAAAACCGTTTATTAGTCTATTATGACCCTGATTGACAATTAGATATCCCGTTTATAGGACATCTCAGATCCATGCCTAGGCAAGCTTGTACGATAATCAAACTCTTGCAAAATGGTAAAAATGTTCTTTGTTTAATTACTTGTGAACTGCCCAAATTCAGCAACCCCTAAAATCAGTAGGCAAACTGATAAGGTCTCTACTTATTTGCTTTAACAAGATGTTGCATACATTCTGTTTGTCATGGTCATCTAAATATCCTACTTTAGGACTCTTAAAGTATCTGAAATACTGTTATTTGAGACATGCAATTGACTTCTTATTTGTGGAGGTAAATGTGAGCCCCCTTAATTGTTCCTTTACCTGACAGTCCTACTTGTTTAAAATTGTCTCTTCTCCATTTAAGCACTTTAGGAGAGTCTAGAACTGCCTTAATTAGAGGTTCTAAACACCTCCAGGGCCATAACAAAGGAACGGGTAATGCATGCATAGAGTACGTTTAATTAGAATCGCTTACATAACCACTAAGGGGAGGGTAATTGGATAGTAATGGATATGATGACCTGTGCGCTAACGCCACGTGTAACCCCTCTAATTGAAGAAGGTTTACCGGGTATTGCACAGAAGTGATCCTATAGGCTAATAAACCTAGGGCTGTTCATTTGGATCGAATATCCGAAATCCGAACTGATCCATTCAATTTCGGATTTCAGATTGGATCGGATTTCGGATTGTGTTTATTAAAATTTCAAATTTCGGATTGGATTCGGATTGGTATATTTTAATCCGATCCGATCCGAAATCTGAAGTTATTAGGCAATGTGTAAATACTACACTTTAATTTCGGATAGTTAGTACTCTCTTTACATCTTCCTCCAAGTTATTACCTTTACAATTACTAGATTTTGCTATATTGGAGTGAGGGAGATGGCGGAGGCGGGTGAAGAGGCGGCTGATTCTTCAAGGTGGAGTTACGGCGGCAGGGATGAAGAAGGGGAGTGGGTGGCTGGTTGGTCTTTCTAGGGTTGGTCGAATTTCTGGCGAGATGGCTGGAGGCGGGCAGGTGTTTGGCGGCTCGACGGCAACTGGAGATCATAGAGTGAAGAGAGAGGATAGGGTAATTAGAGTTCGTCCAAGGTAATTAGGGTTCTGTCCTATGTCTTATGTGCTGAATATTTTAAAGGTCTTAGGTTAAGGATGGGGTAATGGGCTAAGGTTATTTGGGCTCAGGGCAATTGGGCCGAAAATTGGACCTTTCAAGACGCAAAATTGGCCCAAAATTCATTCTTCTTTTTTTAAGGATAAAAATATAATTAACAATTGACTTTCACTGAAATGGAATTAAGATGAAATTATTTTTGTTTTTTTTAAATATTATACTAAAAATAGGAATATAAAAATCACGGCAAACTTAAGGTAGTACTACCATAAAATACTAATGAGCTTAAATAAATAAAAGTAACGACAAACATATATAACAAGATAAATTGAAATTATTTTTGTGTTTTTGAATTTATGTAAGGTAGATAAACTAAAAGTAACTAGATAAAATATCAATTAACTAAATAAATAAATAAATAAATATTTTTGTAATTTTTATTTTTTGTGATAAAATAAAGTAAATGAGTCAAAACTAGCTAAAATAGCGATATTAGACCTAAACTAAATATTTAAACGCTAACATATGTAAAATCTCGGGGAGGGTCAAAAATTACATGTCTACAATGACTAATTCACCAAAAATGAGTTTGGCCGGGACCCACCGTTGTGGACCTCGAGGGGTGCCTAACACCTTCCCCTCAAGGTAATTCCAAGCCCTTACCCAATCTCTGGTAATGTAAACCGGTTTCATGAGTTACTTGCATTAGGTGCCCTAACGCACCTTAAATCTGTTAGGTGGCGATTCTTCGATTTCCATACCCCTTTCCCACAAGGAAACGATTTGCCGCAAAGCATGTCGAAACTCGGACTCCACGAAAGGGGAAAAGGACGGCGCGACAATGCTTATAATCTCAAATAAATCTCATTCCCGAACTTACGTTGATTAAATTACGACGAAACTTTATCGTAGAAAATGCGGGATGTAATATCTCATTTCTGAGCTTTCTTCAATTTACTTATGGCGTACTTTTAAGTACGAAAAATATGGGTGTAACATCATTCCCCCCTTTGGAACATTCATCCTCGAATGTTGATTGAGGCACTTATCATTCTCATAACCCATAGCTCTTGCAAATAATATAATACTCTTCTTGTCGTTTAGGAAACTGTTCTTTGAATAAATCCAAAGGCTAGGGAATTCCTCCCTTTAGGCCTCTTTCACACACCATGGTCTGTAGTCGGAATTCTTCCAATCTCGCACTCTTGCTACCTTCTGTCATGCAGCCTGTACGACTTTTTCCTTGTATGTGCGCCTATGCGACTCTTCTCTCCTCTTTCCTCCAGCTTTTATCCAATCTATAGGCCTCACTTTGTAATCATATACAGAGCTTGATAAGATGTCTCTCTGGGCATCTATAGGTATACTGAAGTTCTTTGATCGATACTTTGTTGAACTTACGAATATTGCTATATCTTATTTCATAGACCCGGTTATCCATTCGTATGATTTTACTGCGTCTAAGTAGGTCATATTATACCATAACTCTTACTTCGATTTCATTACTGAGGTCTGCTGCCGAACTCTAGGTTACTTTCATTGCTTACCCATATGTATTAATCTAAGTCCTTTAATGCTTCCTCATTACTTGTTCATCTTAAGAATAACGGCTTAATCTCACCTTATACTTTGTGACTTTTGTCTATCCATTGTTGATTCACCTTAATGTTGATCTATCATCTACCACTGATAACTTGATCTCTTATATAATACTGCCGATAGGGCTCACGTCTTATCGGGGACATCTGGAGTAATTAGATTGATCCACCTAGAGGCGATACTATACTTCCATAACCGTATATTATGGCTTCCCAATATGACTCACCTTACATGGGTATTTTAATCCTGTACAATTCATGAAATCCTCTTCAATTCATTACTCAATCGAAGGGCCAAACGTCATCCTTTATCTATCACAATCACACCCTCATTCCACTCTAGATGCTATTAGTCTTAGATTCTTTTGAGTTCATTTAGGCTATACTGAACTTTCTGTAACTTAGAGAAACCATTAGCTCTCTTGTTTTCATGGGCTTAATCTCGAGGACTTATCCATTCTCGCCACCTTCTTACTCGCCCTTTCTCATCCTTTACTCCTGTCATAAAACCTCGTCGCTTTACTATACTTTAGCATGCGACCTATACGCATCTATTTATACTATTCGCAACCTTCCTTCAACTTGCTTGCACCATAGATTCCCTTATGTTATTCTGGAACATCAAGAGAGACATCACATCGTCTCTAACTCTTCTTTACTCTCTTAGCTAGATCTCTCGGTACCTAGAAATCATAGGCTGGAAGATATGACACTAATGACACCGCTATCCTCCCTGGATACTGAATCCCAATGCTTCTAGCCCTCAATATGAAGTATGGATTATTCATAATCTTCTGCACCTGATTATCTCGTATGTTGTTCACCTTTACCTTACTTTCCTTAAAATCTTGCATCGTATATTCTATCTCTTTCATGACCTCCCTTCACATAAGTATAATTCACATCCATAACTTGAAGCTTTATTATAATACTTGCACCTCTGGTGCATATACAATTCGATCGGAGTTTGATAACTAGGGATTTTAGCCTATTATTTGCTCTCTTTTGCTTAGGTTTTGGGTCAAAAATGCGTAAAGGTGTTCCCGAAAACTAACTTAATGTGCTTGCTTGCACGGTTTTGTCAAAATGAGGCAAAGAAGCCATAATAAACTAATGAAGGACTCAAACTTGCACAAATCCAAGGCCGCGAAATCTGTGGTGCGGCCGCGATGGGATTTTTGCTAAGAGCATGGTTAGAGATTCATAGACCCTGCAAGTTAAGATTAACTAAAGAACGCGGTCCGCCTCCAAATTAAGCGGTCGCGATGGAAGCTCTCACAGACGCGATTGAAATTATGCGGTCCGCGAAACTAAGCCCAACCCAAGCCCAGAATTGAAGAAACGCGGACCGTGCTTATTATTACGCGGCCGCAAAAGCTCAAGCGCGGACGCGGTCTGAGTTATGCGTCCACGAATCCTTCGTAGGGGCATTTTTGTCCAGAAATTTTAGGTGTGTATAAATAGGCATTTTTGACATTTTTAGGTTAAGTTTTGTTTAGCTGAATACGTGAAACCGCTGTTGTTCCCATTTTTGGCAAATTTAGAGTAGATTTACCTTCAACCCTTAGATTTTCATCTTGTGCTTTAATATTATGGCTTATATTTCATCTTTATGTTTGATTCTGCTTATATTATGAGTAGCTAAATCCCATAGCTAGGGTTGTTACCCAACCCTAGTGTGGGTATTTAATGGATCTTGAATTTTAGGGCTTAATTATTTATGGGTTAGTGATATTTAGCCTGATTCATGCTTTAATTGTAGAATTAGTGGTTGCAAACACTGATTCATGCCTCTGTGACTTAGGCTCTTCTTGAGAAAGAGGGACTAAGTCTAGGAAAATTAGGCTAACAAGGAATTGAGGTGAATTCAAGAGATTGATAGCCCCAATTAAAGGGTTAAACCTAGAGATAGTAATACCCGACTTGATCCAATTTCACTTGCACTGCATTAGCACCCATTTGGGCTTGAGAAATCCAAATCGGGCAAAGTCACTCAAACTACCGAGAGGTATAGAGTGAGCACTTTCTGTGATGGTTATATCACTACCCCAAGCTAACAATCTTGTCCTAATTTCTTGATTCCCATTAGATACTCACCTAGGCGCAAGTCACTTCCCTAGTGCCTTTAATCCTTGAAAACTTTCACAAAAATATTGTACTTAGATCATTCTCAGCATTCAATAGTATTAATCTTAGAAGAATCAATCATAATAATATTTATAAGTGCAATTAGAAACAACACCCACATCTAGATTACTTAGATACCTGCTTCCAAACCAAATTAACTCCCTGTGGAAATCGATCCCGACCTCATCGGGTAAAACTGCATCGACCACTCCTCGCTACTATATAGTGGTGTAGGGTTTGAATCAATCAGAGTTTCACACTGACTTCTTATGAGGCTGGTACTCTTCTAACTGGCTTTATCATAGATCCATTATAGAATATGTCTAATGTACTATCTCTCTTGTACCTCTGATATTTAAGAGTAATCCTGCAATGTCCTCAATCACGAGGTCTATAATTTTCTG
Organism: Nicotiana paniculata; assembly: GCA_005239505.1. Classification (NCBI taxonomy): domain Eukaryota; kingdom Viridiplantae; phylum Streptophyta; class Magnoliopsida; order Solanales; family Solanaceae; genus Nicotiana; species Nicotiana paniculata. The sequence goes on along the minus strand of MDKI01207118.1, from coordinate 1,844 downwards.
GGTCCAATAATCAGACTCCTGATTTACTTAGTTGATGTAATTCTTTAGTTTCCACTTCCTTCTGATCAGCCTTTATGTAGGCTTAAGCTATCTTCCAATCTGCGGCTCCTGGTATTAGTTATTACTTTAGCCTTTCATGGACGCTATAGAATATCCAGGTATACTGGAGTCTTCTACGTCTGTATGATTGTCAACATAAATGATGCGTGTATAAAACTCTGAACTCTTAAGTGCGTTCATAACGTAATCTGGATCATTAATCGAATAATTCCTTTCGTTCCTTCTCAACTTTCTTTAAATGTAAGCAATTACTTTTCTTGGTCTTTCTGCCCCTTGTTGCGTACACACTTAGCTTATCTTAGTTCCCACGCATGCCAGAGTTTTTCGTGCAACTCATACGATCTCCGATATTACTTTTGATTTTACTTCCCGTTCATTAGCCACGATAGGTGCCACTTCCTTACGGAGTGCATACAATATTGTTGTGATATTATTGTTATAAGGCCATTTCCTCTTTAGGTCACCGAGCTTAGGTGAAACTGTTGACCCATGTCACTGCATAGTTTTGAAGATTGACAAATGGCTGACCAGTTGAACCAAGTCCATTAGAGCACACATCTTGAACTGAATAGCTAGCACATGAACCGTATATGCATAGGAGATATTTGTGAATGTGAAATATCAATGAACCAAGAGATAGTCTCCTAATGCGAAAAGGTTGCAAACTGGTGAGAAGATTGAAGTCGAATTCAGCAAGGAAAGTAACAAAAGAAAGGATGTTGAGTTTGATACGAATTTGTTCACCCAGGTAGAGTTGGACTAGAATTGGACGACAAACTTAACAACTGACTTTATAAATACTTGATGTATTTCTGCTGGAATTCTACACGCACAAAAGCTGAATTGAATCAAAATATGAAAGCAAAGTTCCCAAAGTTATTTTGCTAGCAGAATCATTGTGCGATTCAAAGGCTACACTTCAACTAGAAGAACCGGTTCCATATGATTAATTATTGAGTCTAGTTGATTGTAGTAGGAGTTTTAATATTGTATTTTTTCAGCTTTCATAGAAGCAATTGTAATAGGTACGCATTTTTCAAGTTAGAGTTAACTTGAAGCTTGTAGAAATTAGTTGTGGGCTAGTTACTACAAAGGGATTAGCGTTAGTCCTAGGATTACAAAAGAGTTTATTTTGTAAGTCCGTTTGGCTCAGAGGTTTTAGTGAAGTGTTTGAGCAAATCCTACTGAGGAGTAAGTCATGGTTTTTTCACCTTTTGAGCCAGGTGTTTTCCACGTAAAAATTTCTTTGTTTTTACTTTACTGCTTTTAATATTCCAAAACAGTAGAATTAAGTACATCGAGAAGAACCAGGTTCTTCCAGTTAGACAGCACTCGAAAAATTGGGTACCTCACAATTAACTTATATAATTGTGTGGTATTGACGTCTAAAACATCAATTGGTATCAGAGCAGGTTATCCTTGAAAGGCTAACACCTTGGAGAAGATCAAGATGAGTGCACCACCTGGAAATTGGAAAGGTCAATCAACTGCAAGGGCACCACTCTTCAATGGCCAGTATTACTCTTGGTGGAAAAACAGGATGAAGGACCACCTGATTGGAGAAGACTATGAACTCTGGGGCATAGTCACTGATGGTCCTCTAGCTACCATGATGAAGACTGCTGAAGGTATAGATATACCAAAGACTAGATCTGATTGCGCTGCTGAGGATCTGAAGAAATGGGAGAAGAATGCAAAGGCCAAAAAGTGGCTAGTGTGAAACTAGGTCCAGACGAGTACAGCAGAATCCAAAGATGCACCACTGCCAAAGAGATCTGGGATAC
>ML349214.1:0-27987 GCA_005239505.1 Nicotiana paniculata | reverse complement strand
AACACCCCCTTTCTCATTCTAAATCTCCCCACCGCCTCCCCTTCTTCTTCCTCTCTCTCAGAAAATCTCCCCCAACACACAACTTCATCCCACCATTCTCTTCCTCCCCCAAACTCCTTCTTCCCTTCTCATCCTCCAAGCAAACTCGTGTTCATCCTCTTCAAGTAAGTCTCTAACCTAATTCTCTCTTCTCTCTTAGTTTTCTTTTTGTTTTTCTTATTTGTGTACTTTAATGGTAGAATTGTAACATGTTTAAGGTTAGAATTTTCTTCTTTTTAGCTTGATATGGTGTGAAACATGGTACAAAAAGCATAAATTTATTGTGGTGAAGTTGATTGTGGTGGGGTGGAGTATGTGTAGTGATTGTAGTTGATTTGGGGGAGGGTTTGTACTTACATGGGCTAAGATTATGAAATCATTATTCAATGCACACTAGGTGCTTGTGAAATTGCCCCACTGAGCTGTACTTGTTAATGTGACTGTAGTGGTGGTGAAGTCTGAGTAACCACCATGGGTTCACACATCTCAAGCCCTCACTAATAGTAACCCTTAATTTGCCAGGTACAATGCATCAATCAAGGAAAAGGCGTGCCACAGGTGCATCAGCCAGTGGGTCAGGTGGTTCATTCAGAGCTCGAGCTTAGGCGAGTTCGAGCCAGTTTGACAACACACGCTTTGTGTTCGAAGTGGATCAATATAGATATAATGCAAAATCAAATAAGAAGTTGGTTCCTGAAGTGCACATTGAGAGGGCTGCATTAAGAGTTGAATGCCCACAAATGTACGACGAGTTGAGGAGACGTCAGCTGGACGTCTTCTTTGATGAACCGGAAGAGGTCAATGTTATGATGGTCCGGGAATTCTATGCTAACTTCCCGGACCATGTCGATAGAGTAGTCACAATAAGAAACACACCGGTGAATGTGTCTCTTGAGGCCATCCGCAAGTGTACAAGTTGCCGGTCTTCACCGAAGATACAGACTACTACCAAGATTATTAGAGGTCACCGGTTACATGGAACCTAATTGTTCAAACAATCTGTGTCGCTGGTAGGGAGCTATATGAATCAAGCCAGGAATGACCTTGAACTCCCAATCTCTCAATTGAGAAGCTAAGTGTTGGATAACAATCATCAACAGCCTTCTGTTTCCATCCAGCAATACTACAAATGTTAATGCGCCAAGAGCAGCGGCGATTTGGTGTTTTGTCAACCACCATGATTTTGACGTGGCCCGGCTCATTCAAGATGAAATGTTCATTCGGTCTACAGAGGCAAGAAAAGGGTTCTACTTCCCTTCCTTGGTCACCAGGCTGTGTCGTGCTTCACGAGTTCCTGAAAACCCCATCTACGATGGGAAATTGCAATTAAAAGCCCCATTCAGGGCTAGTAAAATCACAGTTGGGAAAGACCAGCTTGTGGCGGCTGATGAGGATGATGATGATGCCGATGAAGATGATGATGGAGTTATGCATGCTGCCACCCCACCGATGCAGATTGATGATGAGGCGGGCCCATCACAGGCCCGTCGGAGTACCCGGATGACAGCCTTGGAGCAAGATATGGACGGCCTACGCACTTCAGTCAATGACCTGGGTGCTCGAGTTGACACTTTGGCCACCCAAAGTGCTAGGTTCGAGACTAACACCTCTCGACGGGTCTCTTGAGGGTCTTAAGTCGAACAAAAAAAAATATAACAAAAACAAAAAGATTTTCTTTTGTTAGGTAGTGTACCAGCTCCCCCTTGGTTTTTCTTTAAACCACGGTTCTTTTCCAAGGGTTTCCATTTGAACCGGGTGTAGTTAGTTCTTTGTTTTTAGATTAGGAAGTCTTGGGCGAGGGAAGAATAGAAATAGGATCCATCAACTCCGTAGTACCTTGAATATTGATTGCCTTAGCATTACACTTAGGCTCACTAGTCGACTCTAGCAAGAAAGCCTTAATTTGCATGTTCCTGATTTGGCTGAAAATACTTTGAGCAGAGTGTCTGATGATCTGAACTGACTGAGTCATGTGCCATGTGTGAGTGAGACTTTTGTGTATTCTGTGCTAACATTCAATGCCTAGAACTTGCCCTGTGTGTGTACGAAGCGAAATGGTAGCTTTAATTATTCTAGAAAATGATATAGGCATTTCTTTGTTGAATCTATTTATATACATTTCTACCGACCTGATTGTATATACCATAGTTAACCGCTTTGAGCCTGTAATCTTATTTTCTTTGACAACCACATTACAACCCAATTTTTGAATTGACTATCTTTTGAACCTTATCACCTCCTAGAAGCACTTGAGTTGTGACGAACATGGAAAAGTTAAATTGTGGGGTGGTTGGATGGGCTTTTGAGTGGAACTAAGAGAATCTAGATAAAGGTGCACAGTGTGATAAGGAATACTAGAAGCCACCGGAACTGGAAAAAAAAGAATGAAGTCTCAAATGGTGGTGGCTTTTGAAAAAATGTGCTTAAAGAAGTAAAGGGTATAACACAATTATGAAAAGGTGGAATAATGTTTTGACAAAAGTATGGGCTTAAATGTGAAGAAAAAAATGTATTAAAGTGCTTAGGGAGGTCTAGCCACTCTTATATCCAAATATATTTCACCTGTCCCGCAGCCTACATTACAACCAAATAAAGTCCTACTTGATTCTAGACTAAATGAGCTCAATTAGTTGAGTATTACACTAAGGGCAAGCCAATGGTGCGTTTTATGTGGCAAGAGAATTTCTTTATGAGGGTGAGCGGAATTTTATTTGTTTGAATTCCTTAGTGTGTGAATTGCCATAACTATGATATAAGTCTCTTTGTGGTGAGTAGGCACTTGACTCGTGAAAGGAAGGTAGGTTTGGACCTCTGATTGAGAGTAGGAAAGCAGGTTAGGGACATTGTGTGGCTAGATAGAGAGTTCACTCTTGAGGTTTGGATGTTATGTTGAGGTAGTCTACCAGTTTGAATTGTTCTTGGTGCGAGGAGTAGGGAAGTTACCCTGTGATGATTAGGCCTATAGAGTATGGTTTTGTTGCTAGAGGACTAGCAACGGTTTAAGTGTAGGGTGTTGATAGTAGCCTATATTATGCGATGTAGATGTTATTTATGCTCTAAGTTAACCATACTTTATTGATGTTTTAAGTTCTAAATGAAAACAAAATGCTCTAATTAAGGGTTTTTGTGCTTTGAAGGAGTTACTTCGGAGTTGGAAAATAATATGAAGTTTTTTGGAGTCAAATATGTAAATACAAGGCCAAACGAGAAGAGTCCAGATGAAAACGAGCAAGAAACGGCTAGAAATACTGGACAATAGTCCACCGCGACTGTGGTCGGACCGCGACTGGAACGTGGTGGACAAAGGAGAAAAACAGAATTGGCGTAATCCACCCGCGGTCGCGCCGCGGTTGGCTCGCAGCCGCGGGCAACCTGGAGATAGCCAGAAAAACTTAGGGACTTAAGTGCAAAATGTGGGAAACTTATCCTAACCCTATATAAACTCAACAAACTCGCCCAAGTCAAGGTTAAACTTGTTTTAGACTTATTTTGGAGGCAAGAACAAGTGGGAGAAAGATCAAGACACCATTAGAGTTTTTATTCTTTTTCTTTTATCATTATTTTGAGAATCATGAATTATTTTATTTCTTTATCTTGTTTTATTATGAGTAGCTAAGCATTTAGTCTAAGGTTTTGATGGAACCTTTTGAAGGATGAAACCCTTGCTATGTTAATATAGATTTGCCAAGTTTAATCTATATTTGTTCAACTATGTTCTTGTTGTAGTTAAATGAAAGGATCCTCAATTAGCTGTGTCTATTTCAGTATGTGTTACTCGGGAGAGAGTGCATATTTAGGTAGTTGTTGAACATCATCACTCCCGACGTATGTGAGGAATCAACAATCTAGGGTTTAAAGGTGGGATTAGGGATAACGAAACCTTGGGTGCGATCTAAGTGAGCTGTAATAAAAGCCAGCTAGCGTAACTCGGGAGAGTATGTCTAGTAAATAGTCGTAATTACTCAGGAGAGATTTATGGTAGGAAGAGTGTTCATGATCGATAGAGACGATTAGGCGAATTTATATGAAACATATCAAGAGGGGATTTCATCAATAGGGGAAATCATAACCGTAGATCCTTCTCATTATTGTTTACAACTCATTCTCAATTAGCTCTTAGTTAATCTAGTTTCATAAAGTAACAGTTAGTAGCAAAAAAACCAATTGTTATTCAAAATATCTTGGAAGTTGAGTGCGTGGAATTGAGTGTGTCTGATAACTGTGATTGGTAGGTTAATTCCCTATGGGATTCGACTCTGAGCTTAATACCCAGAATATATTGACAATGACCGCTTAGTCCTTTTTATAAGGCATAGTTAGGCGTGATCACTAACATATTAAAAAATTAATATGTGGAACCACTCATCTCAAATACCAAAAGTCATAACCCAACCATAGTCCTCAAAGAAATATTATCCGTAGATCCTTATCCCCATCATATAACAGATCTTACTAACCCTATTCTTGGGAGTCTTGAAACATTCCTAATCTTATATTTCTTTTTCCTAGCGATTTTCTATAATTATATGGGATATCAAAAATTTTATGATGAGAAAATATATAAAAAGAAAAAAAGAAAAAAGAACAACATGGTAAAACATAATCATTAGTAAGAACATAGCGAAATTATTAGCATGGAACATGCTTGTAAAGTCTACAGGATTGGAAAGAGATTCAACTTAATTAGAGCAACATTCATTCTTGCACCTAAGCCAAAGAAGGGCACATCTATACTGAAAGTCGTACAAGAAGCTTGTACTCCCTCCGGCCGGGAGCGGAACAAGAGTGTGAAATGCCGGTTCAGCCGAACCCTTGTTTAAACTCTATATTCGTCTTAAAAAATTTATTGAATATGTACAAATTATTAATTTGAATCCAGTAACTTAAAAATATTACAATACCGAACGCACAAGCTTCAAATCCTGGTCCCGCCTCTGCTTCCGGTCCACTTTATTGTTTTTTTGACTTTTTTTTGTTGTTCATGATATTTGATTTTTTCAGATATCAAGAAAGAATTAACTTCTTTTTTTCAAAGTTTCCCTTAGAGTAAAGAGTCTTGGAGTATTTTCTATATTTCTAATGAACAAATTAAAGAAATAGTAAAGGTTAATATGGTCAATTCTATTGTTAATTAACATTAAAAGATTAATTCTTTAATATGTATAAAAACACCCAAAATATCAATTAAAGTGGACCGGAGGGAGTAATATGCAAAGAAAATTGAAGAGGCGTTTATGTTGGCTAGCGTTTGGCCATAGATTCCCAAATTTATTTTCAAAAATTTGATGTGGGTGAAATTTGGTTTCAAGATAAAAATCTGTTTGGACATAATTTTTCAAAATATATTTCACTTTATTTTTTGAAAAAAAATGAAACGTGACGTAAACCCATAAGTTCAACTATCAAAAATACTCAACAATACAAAACAAGCAAACTTGCTACTCCTATATATGCAGAACCTTCGTCGATGACATGCAATATCGTTATCATAACCATAGTCCTGAACATAAATACCTTTAGCACAAAATTATCATTTTTATAATGAACTATAAAATACACGATCCTAAAATTATAACATGATATTTTAATATGAACCGCTACTAACACAATTACCAGCCACTATAATTCGTCAAATTATAATAATATTAGAAAATCCATCAGTCCAAAAGAAAATGATAGTAATTAGATTTTTGGGTCATAATAGATGGTGGGCTTTTTCAAATAAAATACAAAGTTTGGTGTAATTTTTGAAATTGTTAAAATATCAAATAGTAATATTTTGGGCCAAAAACACGTCTAGAGCTCCATTTGGGATTTGAGAATTTTATTTTTAAAATCTGTCAAAACATGAATAAAATCTATAAACAATCATGTTTTGCCAATTCTTTTTAAAAAAAAACTTGACAAAATCTACGGCGAAACGAGGATTTCGTTGTTTGGACAAACAAATCAATACTCAATCACACTTCTTTTTTGGATAGTTTTTCTTCCGAGCAACGCTTGTTTGATAAATTTTGTGACTATTTTGCATAGCTAATTTATAAAGGATGAAAAATACATATTATTAAGTATATTTGCATATTAATTCTTATGTAAATCGCGGGAGTTTATGTGATTTTTAAAGTGAACTCAAAAAAGGAGAAAAGTGAAGGACAAAATAGTGATGCTAAGCAAAGTCATGGATCACTTCGCGAAATGGAAGAATTTCGAAAGCTGAATCCGCGTCAAAGTTCGGCGCTGCGCGAAAGCATACGTGGATTCCAGCTTCTCCATCCGAAGTTGGATTGAAAAATTCCGCCCCTCATCAACCCTAAGTGATAAAAATACATCTTAAAAATATAAATTTGAGGGAGGAGACACTACTTTAGGGTTGCACAACACCTTTGGAGGCAAGAACACACTTGGAGCAAGGAGAAGGATTCAACTCCACGTTTTTCCCTCTTTCTTCCTCTATTTTCATTATTGGTTATAAATTCTAGTTTTATAATTTTGCTTACTATTATGAATAGCTAATTTATTATCTAGGGTTTTTATGGAACCTTTTGGAGGATGAATTCTTGTTAAGTTTGAATATAATTTATCTTTTGAATTTCTTTATTGGTTCAACTGCGTGCTTATTTTTGTTGATTGAATGACAATCAATTGACTGTGCCTATTTATTATGTATTGCTTGGGAAAGGGTACATATTTAGGTAATATTTGAACAGCGTCACTCCTAACGTATATGAAGAATCAATACAGCGGGTTTAAAGGTGGGTTAAGGAATACCAAAGCCTTGTCGTGGTCATAGTGAGTGATAAGATTGTGCCAGCTAGCGTAGTTTCAGGAGAATATATCTAGTAAATTGTGGCAGTTTCTCGGGAGAGAATTACGACACCTAAGTGCTCACGATCAGTAGAGAATAATTAGGTGAAATTATAGAAGACATAGCAGAAAGGATTCCAACAATTGGAAAAATCATAACTCTAGACCTCCTTAATCTTATTTCCAACCCTTAGTATCTTTAGTTGTTAATTCACTCATTTAATTTATTAGTTAATTAGTTAGACATAAGAATCTTAAAATATTTATAACTTAGGAATTGTTCAACATTTTCTTCTTGGTGATAGTGAACAATAGTAGCTAAACCTTAGTTCTCTGTGGGAATAGATGCCGGACTTTTAGACCGGATTATATTTGTAGCGACCGCTTATCCTTTTTAGGACTAGAGTTGGTTGTTATCATTGTTTTACCAAAAAAGTGTTAACCTTTCTTAAAACGAATTAGTGAAAAAATAGAGGGTGAATCCTAGTTAAAGATATAACTACTAGATCTGAAGATTTAGTGTGTTAACAATGTAAGACCACGTCCGAAAGTATTAAATATTGATTAACAGTGCCCAATGATTGTCTATGAATATAATATAGAGTGTGAGGAGTAAATGCACGTAATGACAATAAATGTAATAAGGAGGAATTCGTCACCCAAGTGTTAGATGACCTGGATGATTCTCCTTCCTGACAACAACGTAGGATAACATAAAATGAAGATGAACACGAGACCCTTGGATCTTGTGAACGAAAAGGTATATATAGAACAATGGAATCAGTGAACAAGACAAGCTTTGTATATATATTCTCTGTAGCCAACCTTTACAGGTGTGCTCTTATCCGAATGTGAAGATCCCCATTTTGTTCTTTATCTCTTACTATTTATAGGGGATATTCCTAAAAACCCTAAAAAGTACAACCGAGGGAATATTCAATGGAATATTCCTCCTCTCTATCCTAAACTTATGTTGTCTTTGCTTCCACATGTTTTTTACTCGACCTCAGCATTAGTCCTCCTTAAGATGACTCCTCGCCATTAAGCCACGGTCTGCTTAATCCTCGACCACGCCCATTACAACTACTAAATTCAATCCTAATTTTGACAAATACAGTTAGACCCTCCGCTTGTTGAGCTCGTGGCCTTGAACGTCCTCCATGAGCGGACTCTGCCTGCTACCATTTCAAAATAAATTTGGTCATCATGGCTGGATCGAATCGGCCGAGGTCGAACTGGCGGTTGTCAGTGGGGCCACGATTGGTGTGGGTGACGTAGGATGGCATCACAGCCACGCGCGTCATCATTATGCGTCTTCCCAATATAGGGTATGTGCTGATGTCGCTTCGATTTTTGTGTCATTGACAGCTCTTTGCCTCAATTCTAATGCCACCTAATCCTATTAATAGAGGATAGGGGCTTCACATTTGAAACTTTCACCACTTCCCTCTTTGTAAGCATATATTCCTTCTTTGATCTTCTTCTCTGATTTTCGCTTCCGGCTTCTTGCAACTTCTTCACTTCCAGTTTCCGGTTTCTTTCCCAGTTAATACTTTCTTTCTCTTATTCTGTTGTACATACGTTACTGCGTGGGTATGTCAATTTCTCCTCATAATCACGACGAAGTTTTCGATGCCACTCCTTTATCAATGGCCATTCCTTCCGGTGGTGAGGAATCCATGGTTGAGGAGGAAGACAACTTCCCCACCGTAGAGGAAGTGGTTCCTAAAAATCCTTCGGCCAGCAACGACTTCCCCAAGGAACCTGCTCCTGCTCCTGCTCCTGAGCTTTTCGATATGGAGGCGAATGAAATAGCCAATCTACTATCTAAATACCGCATTCCTCCCCACCTCGAAATTGTTCCGGTGGGAGGCGATATAGTACAGGTTCATTGGTTAGGATTTTGTGCCTTTTATGTTTATCCATTTCTAATAGGTTATTCTCTTCCTCTTCCTCTCCCACGATTAGCGGAGGAGTTCTACCGCTTTTACGGCAACTGCCGACATAGCTCTCCCCTTATTTATATAAGGTTTTTCTGATGCTTGCGAAGTACCGCGGAGCTTGCCGATTGTGAAGTCAACATCCGTCACCTGCTGAATCTGTTCTCGCCTAGTTTTTATAGAGGCACTTTGATACACCTACGGCATCACGGAACCAAAGGTTCGGTGGCGGGGATAGATTATAAGGCGAATCGGCTGTTCTGGCGCAAATACTTCTTCTTCAGGACCGAGCATCTAGTGGAAGACCCGACCGGGTTCCCAAAGCAGTGGAACTAAAATTGTAAGTATCTCATCGTACCATTTTATATTCTATTTTCTTCCTCTTTTTCTTTCGCTCTTCGACCTACTCATGGTTTCCTTGTTTTCAGTTGTGAGGTGCTCTCCTTCCCTCGTCTTGGATATCGAAGATTGGGTGGCTCGCGTGTTACCCCACACCGTGGGAATCCAAGACTGGGCGTCCTTCCACAAGCGCTTTGGACCCAAGACTTCGTCCCGCAAGTGTGCTACTTTTCCACTTACCATCGTTCACTATCGTCCTTTGACGTGACCTTCCTTTGGTGCTAGGTCAGTGAATTTCCAAAAAGACGAGGGCTCCAGTTCTTGCCTTTCACCAAGCGGTGTCTTCAACCGCGATGGAGTTTTCTCTAGTCGAGTCTGTACGAGGTCAGACTCAAGATCCGCAAGTGAGGGAATCCACCCCTCAAGCCGTTTCTGTCCCATATGAGATCTCTTCTCAGCCGATCTTCCGTCTTGTTGACAAGTCACCTCGTGGAGAGGAGACATCACCGAGGAAAAGAAGGAGGGTATAGATTGGGAAGGCCATTATTGATGATGAGCCGGAGAGAATCATGGCTTTGGAGGCGAGTTCGGGGTCTTCACCAGCCATAGAGTCTGCTCTTACGACGAGTGCTGCTATGGAGAAGAGGCCCTCTAGGGTTTAGGGGGTTCGTAGTGGCTAAGAGCTTATGGGGGCTGCTGAAGGTGGATCATCATCAGCGGCTACGAGAGGTAGTGATGTTCCTGCAGGGGACGTCGATTCTGGCTTTGACATCGACCCTGAAGAGGTACAGACTTTTTTGGAGAGGGCTACTCATGTAGAGATAAGTACGGAGGGTCCTAATCGGCACATAGTCATTCCAGTGAATTATAACCTCCTGGTCGACTCAGAGTGGGCGTCGTCGTCCTTTGCTCCTTTGTGTGCAAAGGCTGAAAAGAGGACGTTGCTGACGCTGAATGATACAGACCAGTCCTTGGGCATATCAGGCATGGCTTTGCGGGTGAGTTTTTGCTTCTTTTCTCCTAAGCTTATATGTTTCACTAAGTGTTGTTTTATTCTGGATGACTTGCCTTCCTTTGTGCGCAAGACTCTCATCTTGGAGATCGATCGCGACCGACGAGAGGAGGAGAGGGTTACTCTCTATAGGAGGATGAAGTCTAAATATAGAGAGTACCGTACCAAGTACTGGAAGATGGTCAAGAGTGCTAGCGAGGATGGCCAATTCCAAGTGTTGTGCAATGAGATCGAGAGGAGGGACAAAGAACTGAAGGAGAAAGATGAGGAGATCATGAGAGCCATTGGCCGATGCAACGTGTTGGAGGAGATGCTGAGGTCTAAGGAATATGAACCTGAATTGAGTATATGGGTAATGGCCGAGAATTCATATTCCAGGCACAAGTGGCGTCCTTGAAGGCCGAGCTTGACCAAAGCGAGGTCAGGGTTGCCGACTTGAGAGAGTAATTGAGCATTAAAGTCACAGAGCTGAATCTAGTGAACAGGACCAGAATGGTCGCTGTGGTGGAGGCAGCAGCTTTGGAGGGGTCCCTGCGCGTTTGTAGGTTCGAGCAGGCTAGCGAGGCAGAGACGTCGGAGATGTCGGTGCTCAAGGTAGCGATGTTGGGGGAGCGGGTCGAGAATTTGGAAAGGGACTTATCTGGGCTGAACGAGCAGGTCGTCACCTTGAAGGTTGAGAAAGAGAGACAGCTGGCCCAGTCGTCTACTTCTCATACTTCTTCTGACCTAAGTGTATCACGAGAGTTGTATGAGACGTGGGTTCACGCCGAGGCTCAACTCGACGTGTACAAGTCTTTAAGGGCTGCCAGGAAGCTTTTCGAGGAGGAGCTTGAAGGCGTTCATGTCAAGGCACAGGCAGCTCGTGAAGCTTATGGTTACGATCCTGATACGCCCAGCAGAGATGATGATGACGACGTCGTGGATGGGCTTGCCTCTGATCCTTGTATGATTAAGAGTATGATGATGGGGATGATGCGACATGAAGCCTTTGTACTTAATTTTTGTTTTTGTTGTGCTATTTTTGTGAGGGCGTCCTCGAGCCCTTTGTAAAAAGTACTGTAATCCAACAACTGAAATGGAAAAATCACCTTTTGCGATGTGTTTTCGGATTACCGTTCTCTTTTTTGGTTTTCTATGTGGGACAATCCCTGACTTTTTGATCGTCTGTATGTGATGTTGATTTTGGCGGGGTCGAGCGCAGGCTGACTTGAGGTCGAATGTGAGTTAGCTCAAACGAGGTCGAGGTTTGATTGATTCGAGCGAGGTCGAATGTGAAGTAATCGAGCAAGGTCGAATGTGAAGTAAGAGCGAGGTCGAATGTGAAGTAATTCAAGCAAGGTCGAATATAAAGTAATTCGATGTAAAATAATTCGAGCAAGGTCGAATGTAAAATGATTTAAGGAAGGTCAAATGTGAAGTAATTCGAGCGAGGTCGAATGTAAAGTAATTCGAGCGATGTCGAAGTAATTCGAGCGAGGTCGGATGTGAAGTAATTCAAGCGAGGTCGAATGTAAAGTGTAAAATGTAGAATGTTTGGTGGAGTTGTGCAAAAATGTTGCATGTTGCTTTGTTTATTCATTCATTGGAGAATATTACATGTTTCTGTTTGTTCTGTACATACATTTGAGAAGTTCCAGTCTACCTAGTCCCCTCATCATTCGGCCTGGAGTAATAGTCGATAGGCGGAGTGATAAATCATATACTTGAACTTCGAGACGTCTCCTTTATCGCCTCGTTAAAAACCTCCCCGATAAAACCCAATTGGGATAAAACCCGAATGAGGGAAAAATAGTACGACTTGGAGGACGTCCATTCTCAGAAGTTGAAGTATTTGAGGTGGGCGACGTTCCAATTGTTTGGTATTAGCTTTCCCTCCATTGTTTCTAGCTGGAATGATCTTTTGTTTGCTGCTGCTGTGATTTTGTATGGTCCGTCCCAATTGGTTACTAGTTTTCCTTCTCTTGGGTCTTTGCTCGCTTGTGTTTTGGCCTTGAGTACGTAGTCCCCGACTTTGAGTGGTTTGACTTTGGCCTTTTTGTTGTAATACCATTCTGCTTGTTGTTTTTGGGCTATCATTCTTATGTAAGCCATATCTCTCCGCTCCTCTGTTTCATCGAGATCTTGCTTTCTGTTCTCGTCGTTGTTTGGTATGCTCTTATTGGAGTATATCAAACTTGGTTCCTCGACCTCGACTGGTATCACTACATCATTCCCATAGACTAGTGAATATGGCGTTTCTCTTGTGCTTGTTTTCGGCGTGGTGCGGTATGCCCATAGCTCTTCTGGTAGTAGTTCTGACCATAGTCCCTTGGCATATTCGAGTTTCTTCTTCATGATGTTTAATATTTTTTTGTTAGAGGATTCAGTTTGGCCTTTGCTTGCAGAGTGATATGGCATGGAGAGTATTCACTTGATGTGCCATTTTTCGAAGAATTCGGTGGTCTTTTTCCTGGTGAACTGCGGTCCGTTATCACAGCTGATTTATTTGGGGATGCTGAAGTGGCATATGATGTTCCTCTATATGAATGTGATAACTTCTTGTTCGCGTATTTAGGCGAATGCACCTGCTTCTACCCATTTGGAAAAGTAGTAAGTTAAAACTAAAAGGAAACGCACATTACCTCGTCCTGCTGGAAGTGGTCCAACGATGTCCATTCCCTATTTGATGAATGGCTATGGAGATTTGACTGAGTGGAGGTGCTCTCCCGCTTGGTGTATCATATGAGCGTATTCTGGCATTGCTCGCACTTTTTGACGAAGTCGGCGGCTTCTTTCTTCATGGTGGACCAATAATAGCCTGCTCGTATGAGGCATCTGATAGGGGCTCGGTTGTTGGTATGGGCACCGCAGTGGCCTTCATGTACTTCCTCAAGGACGCATCTCGTTTGGTTCGGTCCTAGGAAATTCACCAAGGGACCGCCAAATGTTCTTTTGTATACATAGGCAGTGGCCTTCATGTACTTTCTAGCTTCTTTTTTATTTGCTGATAGTATTCCCTCCTATAAATATGTTATAATACAGTTGCATCAGTCCCAAGTTAAGTTTACAAAGTGTAACTCAAGTTGGTCTATTGACGAGTGGAAGAAGGTGACCACGTTTTTTTTTTCCACTTATGTTTTTGGTTGCTGCTGCTAATTTGGCGAGGCCGTCTGCCTCGATGTTTTGAGCTCGAGGTATTTGATCGAGTTGGCATTCATCAAATTCTGGCAGTAATTTATGAATTTCTTCCTGGTACTTTTGTAGCTTCTGCTCTTTGATTTGGAAAGTCCCTGTAACTTGGTTGATGACGAGTTATGAGTCACATCGAAGGACGACTCATTGTGCTCCATACTTGAGAGCTAGCTTTAGTCCTGCAATTACGGCCTCGTACTCGGCCTCATTGTTAGTCATATCGGTGTACCGTATGGACTGGCGGATGACTTTGCTTGTTGGGACCTCGAGTAAGAGTCCCGGTCCAGAACCTGACGCGTTAGAAGCGTTGTTGGTGTATAGGACCCATAGGTTGGGTAAGTTGGGAGAGGTACGAGAAGTTTCCTGCTCGACTTCGGGCATTATTTTGGTACTGAAGTCGGCTAGTACTTGCAACTTTATCGCTGTTCGCGGCTGATATGTTATATCGTGCTCGCTCAATTCTATGGCCCATTTGGCAAGTCTCCCCAACAGTTCGAGCTTATGTAGGATTCTTCTTAGGGGGAAGGTCGTGATCACCGATATGGGGTGACATTGAAAATAGGGTCTAAGATTTCGTGAAGCTATGACCAATGCCAGAGCCAACTTTTCGAGGTGGGGGTACCTCATTTCGGCGTCGACAAGGTTTTTGCTGATATAATAAATTGGAGACTGCGTACCTTTGTTTTTGCGGACTAGCACCACACTTACTGCGACCTCTAATACGACCAAGTATATCAGGAGACGTTCAACGGGTTCTGCTTTGAACGACCAGTGGAGGCGAGGAAAAATATGCCTTTAGTTACCTTAAGGCCTCGATGCATTCCGAGTTCCACAGGAGCCCGTTGTCTTTTTTGAGCAAGTTGAAAATTTTTTGGCATTTATTGGAGGATCGTGAGATGAACCTCGATAGGGCAGCTATATGGTCTGTCAGTTTTTGTACATGTTTCTTGCTGGTCATCACTTCAGGTATTCCTTCGATGTCTTTGATCTAGTCGGGGTTGACCTCGATGCCTCTTTGCGACACTAGAAAGCCGAGGAACTTTCCCGAGGTTACACTGAAAGCACACTTTTCGAGTCAGCTTCATGTCGTATCGCCTTAGTATATCGAAGGCTTCCTTCAGATAGTTGATATGGTCTTCTTTCCTTTTGGATTTGACCAGCATATCGTCTATGTAAACTTCCATTGTTTTGTCGAGCTGGTCCTTGAACATCTATGTGACCAGCCTTTGATAGGTCGCCCATGCATTCTTCAAACCGAATGTCATGACTCTATAGAAATACGTCCCCTGATGAGTTATGGACTTGGTCTTTTCGTGGTCTTCCTCCTTCATGGGGATTTGGTTGTATCCAAAGTAGGCGTCCAAGAAGCTTAATAACGCGTGCCCTGCTGTTGTGTCGATGAGTTGATCAATGTGAGGTAATGCGAAAGAGTCCTTTGGGCATGATTTTTAGGTCCGTGAAATCCACGCACATGCGCCACTTCCCATTTTTCTTCTTCACCATAACCACGTTGGCGACCCATTGATGGGGTATTTCGACTCTCTGATGGAGTCGTTGGCGAGTAATTTTTACACCTCATCAAAAACGGCCTCGTTGATTGCGACATTGAATTTCCTTCTTACTTGTCGTACTAGCGGGTAGAATGGATCTATGTTCAACTTGTGTGTGGCAATGTCTTTCGGGATACCTGGCATATCTGCATGGGAGAAAGCGAATAGATCGACATTGTCAATTAAAACTTTGTGAAATTTACCCGGTTCTGAGAGTTTATGGTCGATGTAAGCCTTTTTGTTGTGGTAGTTGTTGTCTATTTGGACGGGGTCGAGGTATTCTACTATTGATCCCGTGGCCTCCACGACGTCGGGGTCCTTGATGACGTCTTTCTGTTCGTCAGCTTCGGGCCCCGACTTTGGTAATTGCTATGCTTTCAAGCCCGTTCTCTTTAACTGTTGAGTGTACATACAGTCTTGGGAAATGCAATAGCATTCTTGGGCTGCGCGTTGTTCGCCTCGTATGCTGAATATCCCCCACGGAGTAGGGAACTTGATTACTTTATATAAGCTGGACGGGATGGCCCTCATGGCGTGTATCCATGGTCGCCCTATGATGGCGTTGTAGGTTGTGTCCTGGTTCATGACATGGAAATTTGTCTCTAGGGTGACGCCTCCGGCTAGGACGAGCATCGTTATTTCTCCCGAGGTTCGCTCAAATGCATTGTTAAAACCTGTTAGTGTTATGCAGTGTGGTACTATCTTGTCCTCGAGTCTCATTTGTGCGAGAACTCGAGGGTGGATAATACACGCACCGCTTCCGTCGTCTACCATTATTCTTTTTACATCAGTATCTGAAATACGTAAAGTAATGACAAGAGCATCAAAGTGAGGAAAGGTCAAACCGTGGGTATCTGACTTGTCAAAGATGATACTGTCTTCGAGGTCATCATACCACTCAATGATGATCGACCGGTTCAGTTTATATGTGGTGGTGAACTTTACGTGATTGAATTCTGCTTCGTCGCCTCTGTCGATGATCATTTGGATGGTGCGGGCGGGGGAGGGTGGCTTTGGAGGGCCTTGGTGTTGTTCTCGTCCGCGGCCGAAGTTGGCTCTTCCTCGATCTCTCATCAGCTCTTCTAGCTGTCCTTGGTGAAGCATGTTCACCACTTCTTGCCGAAGGGCTAGGCAGTCTTCGGTCTTGTGACCTCGCTCTTAGTGGAATTCACAGAGGGCATTCGACTTTCTGGTATTTGGGTCGGACATCATCTTTTGCGGCCACTTTACCTTCGTACCGAGCTTCTCTAGTATGTACAATATTTCTGAAGGGGAAACACAAAAATTGTGAGCAGATAAGAGTGGATTGCATACCTCTTTCGTTTCGTTGAGTCCCTGTACGTGGCCTGGACGACCCTTCTATATGGCGAGGAGATGGTGGGATGGTCGCTCTGACATATGGTTGGTGCCTGTCTCGGTTGAGGCGCAGACCTGGATGGTCTCTTTGACCGTCACTACAACGATCTTTCCTCGACTCTGTTTGGACTGATGTTAGCCGTTGGGTTGGACCGTTGAGGTCCTCCTCGTATTCTCTCACCTCGCGCAATAAGAGTTGTGAATTTCTTCCCAAGTGGTGGGAGGATATTTCATAAGTCTGCTCAGCAGTTTCCTGGTTGCCCTCGACCCATTCCTGTTCAATCTATTTTGGAAGGCTGCCACTATCATCCCTTCTGATACGTTTGGCAAGCTCATTCTAACTCTGTTGAAGCGGGAGAGGAAGTCCCTGAGTCCTTTGCCGGGAAATTGTCTGACGACGAATATGTCATTCACTATGGCCTCCGCCTTCTTAGCCCCAGCATGGGCGGTGATAAACTTGTCGGCCATTTCCTCGAACCTTGTTATTGACCGTGCTGGTAACTGTGAGTACCATGTTAAGGCTCCCCGTGTTAGGGTTTCGCCGAACTTCTTTAGCAACACTGATGGTACCTGCTCCTTTGAGAGGTCGTTGCCTTTTACCGCTGTGACATAGTGAATGATATGATCTTCGGGGTCTGTTGTGCCATCATATATCTTCAAATATGGTGGCATTTTGAAGGTCTTGGGTATGGCATGTGGGTCTGCCTCCTCGCTGTACGACTGTTCGACGAACCGACCGACATCCCATTTTGATAGATGTTTCGGGGCGCCCGGTATCTTATCCACCCTTTCTTGGTGCTCCCTCATCTGGTCGCGGAGCGCTTTGTTCTCGTTTTCCATTTCTTCCGTTTTCTTCAAAATGGCTGCAAGTGCGTCATTACCTGCATCAACAGTAGTGTGAGTGTTACCTGTTGGGAGAGGAGCGGGTTGCTCATTCACAGCTGTTGTAGCGTCCGCTCGTGCGGCGTTCCGACTCGCCCCTTGAACGGGTTTGTCAAGGATGTTGCTTAGAGTGCTTGTCAGCCAAGCTTCCAGTAATTTCTTCACAGCTGGTGGCGCTTCTTCGGTTGTGGACGTGGAAGCCCCCCTTTCGTGTGAAGCGGTTACAATCCCATGAGGGATGAGGTGAGTCGCTTTGCCTGGGTGTAACGCTTGGCGTCACATTCTCCCGTCTTCTCTGTCAACCTCGTTGATGGTGTTCATGAGGTTGGCAGTGACATCCACTACAGCTTCAGTCTCTCTTCTTCTTTTTCTGCCATTGTTAGTTTTTGCAAACGAAAAAAGATGGATGTTGTGTATTTTTTTTTTATCTAGAAGAAACTAAAAAATTTTAACTAGAAAATTCCCACATACATCGCCAAATTATTTTACCAAAAAAGTGTTCATATTTTCTTAAAATGAATTAGTGAAAAAATAGAGGGTGAATCCTAGTTAAAGATAATAACTACTAGTTCTGAAGATTTAGTGTGATAACAATGTAGGACCACGTCCGAAAGTATTAAATGTTGATTAACAATGCCCAATAATTGTCAATGAATACAATATAGAGTGTGAGGAATGAATGCAGGTAATGACAATAAATGTAATAAGGAGGAATTCGTCACCCAAATGTTAGATGACCTGGATGATTCTCCTTCCTGACAACAACGTGGGATAATATAAAATAAAGATGAACACGAGACCCTTGGATCTCGTGAACAAAAAGGTATATCTAGAACAATAGAATTAGTGGACAAGACAAGCTTTGCATATATTCTCTGTAGTCAACCTTTACAAGTGTGCTCTTATCAGAATGTGAAGATCCTCCTTTTGTTCTTTATCTCTTCCTATTTATAGGGGATATTCCTAAAGAAACCCTAAAAAGTACAACCGAGGGAATATTCCTCCGTTCTACCCTAAACTTATGTTGTCGTTGCTTCCACATGTTCTTTACTCGACCTCGGCACCAATCCTCCTTAAGACGACTCCCTGCCATTAAGCCATGGTCGGCTTAATCCTCGACCACGCCCATTACAACTACTAAATTCAATCCAAATTTTGACCACTACAATTACTAATATAGTTATGCTTTCGGGAATTTTGTGATTGAAGTCTTGGCATATTCAGCTTGAATTGGCCTGGATTTAGTTGATCGCATATTTATCAGAATTTCACGGTCAAATCCCTATTATATTACAACTCTTCATCTTAATGGTTTCATGTATTTTTAGTTTTATCCTTTTCTTACTATTTCTCATGAAAATTAATGTAAATAATTATGGACATAAAAGTCAATCAATAGTTAAAGAATATTTTAATCGTTCAATATTTAAGTTTTAATCTTCGTGTTTTATAATAACATTGATATAGATATAAAATATAAATACATATAAAAACAGATAGATATACATATCATCAGTGCATTTGAATAGTTTCGGCCTTTCTTGAAAGTAACAAGAAACGAAGTATAAATGGAGTTAAATGCTCAAACTTATTTAGATTCCCAAAAGTTAAGTCGGATTCACCAAAGTTTTCTCTTCCTAACTAAAAACTTTATGTTTATGTAGAAACATGGGCATGTTGGGTTTCAAAGGATCACTGAAACAACCCACGATGATTATTACCGACATGCCACATGCTTTAATGCTTATCACAAATCAATGAATCATCGTTACCTTTTTAAAATTAAAGCGAATAGGAGTATAATTATTCAAAACCTCATAGTATTTCGATGCACACGTTAATTATAATTTAAAAGAATATTATCTTAGGAAAGTATTATGATGGTGCTTTGGTTGATATTAATGTAGAATCTAACTTTGAAATCATTAGTTGGACAACTAAGGCGCTCCTACAAATTTGGCTGTATCCACAGTTGATCCAAATCAAATTCAACTTCGAGGAGGTTGACTAAATTTGGCTTAGATCTATTTTTATTTTAATCTTAAAATATAGTAGTACATGATCTGTATTATCGTGTCCTTCCATTGTAATTTCAATTATTAAACAAATCTTTACTATTTCATGTTTTCTGTAATAAAACTGTATTATAATCTGCAAATAGTTACATTTACACAAAATAGTTATTCTCTCCAAAATTTAGAAGAATGTGTTTTACGAACAATAAGTTGCAAATGTGACCTTGTTAACTAATCTATCGTATCAACCAAAAAGATCTCTAGTAGGACCTCATTGTTTACATTGGTTTAACATTTCGCGAGCACTATAAAATGATGGTTTTCGCAACAATATACTTCAAATATAACCATGTAATCTAAGTCTTTCTTATTTTATTATCATTGAAAAATCACTACATATTTTTCATATGATATATTTCAAATTATTGATATTAAATTATACATTCAAACGAATGGTAAATTAGGTAACAAAAAACTATGACCTTTCTAAACATATCCATAAAGAATAAGGAGTTACTTGGTTCACTTACTAGTTATGTGGAGATTATAAATCATAACGTATGAATTATTTATATGGTGATTAATAATATAGAGATTGTTAAACATGAATTATTTACTCTAAAAGGGGCTTTTTTGTCTTTAAATAGTAAACCACAGCATTTCTAATACATGCATTCATATTGCACATTGTACAGTATGTATTATGTAATATTGCTAATCAAATATTGTATTAGTTATGCATTGATTATGTTTTTCTTAATGCTCCAACAATAGCACATCCAAATGACCCGTAAGTCTTTAAAAGTTGTATTTCTTGTTACTAAGCTCACTAATCGAAGAAGGGATTATCTTGCAACCAAAATACGATTATTTTCATTGTCTTTGGTTTAAGGAGTTAGAGATATTTGAAAGACTAACCAAAGAGAACCGAATCTTATTTTTTTAATCTACAACTTGACCTTTACAAAAAACTGGCATAGCCGTTGGGTTGCATAACCAATTGAGTTTTGAACTTGTTTAAAAAATAAAAAATAAAAAATTTAGTTTCCCACCTAATGTTCAAGACGTCGAGTAAGGCGTATTAAAGGAGGAAACGCATCCTATTAGAATTTTTTTTGTTTTTACTGGTTGGTCATAAGATAATTGGTTAAGAGTAAAAATATTAATATCTATCCCATCACAACTTTTAGATGACACACTTTCCTTATTAGTACGTTCCAAAAAGAATGAAATATTTATATAATTTGAAATAATTCAACTTTAAACTTTTCATTTTACTCATTTTACCCTTAATGAGAAGCTTTTATAATCTTAAAATATCATGGCCCCACAAAATTTTAACCATTTAAGCTTTTAAGACCACAAGTTTCAAAAGATTTATTTTTTAATTTTGTGCCGAGTCAAACTATCTTATCTAATTTGTGACTCATGGAGTATTTACTTACAACTTTAACTTATAAATTGTTCAATTGACACGTTAGAAAACACAAAGCCCTTATCTTGCAATTTTTCCTTCTTACGTACGTTATAGTCGTTACTTTATGAAAAATCGGCCGTACCTCATGGGGCGAATCACTAATTTCCAATCGACATTGTCAGTAAAGTTACGTTGAAAAACGTTAACTAACGGACAAATTTTTACAGGTCCAAAAAAGTTTGATTCAAATTATCCTTCTTAATTCCATACCCACCCCCACTACCCCACTACTGTGACATTCACATGGCATTATGTAATTGTATCTATATAACACACACACACTAATGCTTCAACTACTTGTCTTAGTTGTCTACACGACTACCCATTTTTCCAAACAACAAGCTCAACAAGTAAGAATTTTTCACTTTCCAATTTTTTCTTGATTAGCTGTGTATCAAAATAGGTTTTTTTTTTCTTCTGACATTATGTATGCTTATTTTGATGACTACAGTATATACTAGTTTCACTGAGTTTTGCTATTTTTATGAGTTTTAGCATATTGTTCTAGCAGAAATCCATTGAGGTGTGTGTGAAAAATAGTTTCTTGATTAGCTGATTTTTTGTTTTCTTTATACTTTATAACAAAAAAGTCTTTTTTTAACATTATGTATGCTTGTTTGAATGACTATAGTATTTACTAGTTTCGTTGAGTTTTGCTATTTTCTTGAGTTTTAGCATATTGTTCTAGCAGAAAGCCATTGATGGGTGTGTGAAAAGTAGTTTCTTTATTTATATACTGTATGCTTGTTTTGATAACTATAGTAATTTACTTGTAGTTTTATTGAGTTCTTGCTATTTTTATGATTTTTTTTAGCAGATTGTTCAAGCAAAAGGCCATTGAGGGTGTGTTAAAAATTGGAAAAATGGGGAGAATGTCAATACCCATGATGGGTTTTGTGGTGTTATGCCTATGGGCAGTGGTAGCAGAAGGAGAATATTTGAAATACAAGGACCCAAAACAGCCAGTAGGAGCTAGAATTAAGGATTTGATGAAAAGGATGACACTTGAGGAAAAGATTGGTCAGATGACTCAGATTGAGAGGAAAGTTGCCACTGCTGATGTTATGAAGCAAAACTTCATTGGTATGTTTGAAATATTTATTATCCTCTAGATTGAAATAGCCATTTTTGTATTACTTGTTTTAGCATCATAGTAGAAATTTGTTCATTTGGATCTTGAAAAGGCATATCTATAAGCATGTGTATATTTGGCTAAATCACTATATATATGGCTAGATCTGTGCCATAAGACTAAAGGCATATCTATTAGAATGTGTATATTTGGCAACTTAGTGTTGTTTTACCTTTAAGTGAAAAAGATACTGCTAGATCACTGTGCCATAAGGCTAAAAGTAAGTGAAACTTTTGTACTAATTAGGCATTAATAGAGGAAAGTTGCCACAGCTGATGTTTGTAAAGCAAAATTTCATTGGTATATCTATTGTACCCTCAAAGATTGATTGGCCATTCTTGAGTACTTTTTTTCACTTCATACTAGAACTTTGTGCATTTGGTTTTTGGAAAGACACATCTTTAGGTATGTGTATTTTTGCTACTTATTGTTGTGTTACTTTTAAGAGAAAAAGATATTGCTAGATCACTGTGCCATAGTTCTAAAAGTGAGTAAACTTTTGTAGTACTGATTTAAAGATAAGAGGTGAAAGGGATTCTTTTTATTCAGTATCGTCTTGTATTTCTTGCAGGGAGTGTATTGAGTGGTGGAGGAAGTGTCCCTGCACCTAAGGCCTCTGCTCAGGTTTGGACCAATATGGTAGATGAGATTCAAAAGGGTTCTCTTTCGACCCGTCTTGGAATTCCCATGATTTATGGAATTGATGCAGTTCATGGTCACAACAATGTCTATGGGGCTACAATCTTTCCTCACAATGTTGGGCTTGGTGTTACCAGGCAAGTATTATATACACTATAAAGCATTGTTTGAAATGAATCTGCTTTCCTTAGGACTATAGTGTATTCACAACTTAAAGTATTGGTTGGTAGTGTTAAGGATATCCTTAGAGATTCTATTCATGATATTCATGATAGCTGATTTTTCACTTGTTAATAATTTCAAATCTTAATGTCAAATTGTACTGTCTCTTTCCCCTAAAGTCAGGATCTTTTTCTTAGTTTGTCAGTAAATACAAGCAAAAGAATTTCAACTCAGTTAGTCAACTTTATCAAGCATGGGAAGTACACGTGCACCTAAAGAAGAGCTATTGGACAGAAACGAATAATTTTCAGAATTTTGCGTTTTGTTTCTACCCCTTAAATCAATTCCTTTTAATCTAGTCGTTAACAAAGTTTGCTACTTCTATGCAGGGATCCTGATCTTGTGAAGCGTATTGGGGCTGCTACTGCACTTGAAGTTAGAGCTACAGGAATTCCATATGCCTTTGCTCCCTGCATCGCAGTAAGTTGATATGATTATACTTTGGTGCGTATGTTGTTTCTATAATTTGATGTCTGAATAATTTTCTTATGGTAGGTATGTAGAAATCCTAGATGGGGCCGTTGTTATGAGAGTTACAGTGAAGATCATAGGATTGTGCGAAGCATGACAGAGATCATTCCTGGCCTGCAAGGAGATTTGCCAGCTAAATCTAAGAATGGTGTTCCTTATGTTGGAGGAAAGTATGAATCTATACCCCTTTTAGATCTTCACTATTTTCCTGTCGATAAATGATTTGTGCTAGCAAATTCTTATGAATTACCTATAATTCTTCGTTTGATAAACTAGGATTTCAATCCTATAATTCTTAGAATATCAACGCTGATATCGTTCCTTGGTGAACTTTCGTATGGTTAAGGACTAAGGTTGCGGCCTGTGCTAAGCACTTTGTGGGAGATGGTGGCACGTTGCATGGCGTTGATGAAAGTAACACCGTAATCAGCTCAAACAGTTTATTTAGCATCCACATGCCTGCATATTATGACTCACTCAGAAAGGGTGTTGCAACGGTTATGGTGTCTTACTCAAGCTGGAACGGAAGAAAGATGCACGCCAACCGAGACCTAGTCACTGGCTTCCTGAAGGACAAGCTCAAGTTCAGGGTAAGACTGATGAATTCACTTCACTGTAAAATTCTGACAGTTAAAGTCAAGTTGGGATATATTGCAGTATAACCACCTTCTTTTGGTCTTTATGTTTCAGGGCTTCGTCATTTCAGATTGGCAAGGGATTGACCGGATTACTGACCCACCTCATGCTAATTACTCTTATTCAGTTCAAGCTGGAATTATGGCAGGAATCGACATGGTTAGTCTTATAATTTTGTACTTACCTCCTATTATGTCTTAAGAAATAATGATGGTTGATATGTTATAGCACTTTTTATTCACCATAATTATTTTGGCTACACTTCAGATTATGGTCCCCGAGAATTATAGAGAGTTTATCGATACTTTGACTTCTCAAGTGAAAGCCAATATCATTCCCATGAGCAGAATTGATGATGCTGTGAAGCGGATACTGAGGGTTAAATTTGTTATGGGTCTCTTCGAGAACCCAATGTCTGACCCTAGCTTGGCAAACCAACTAGGTAGCAAGGTAAAATATGTCAACGTGTTATTCCAAAAATCTTTCACTTCCTTGTTTGTGTTAAGACTTAACCTGCTTCATTGTCTTTCTAATAGGAGCACAGAGAATTAGCAAGGGAAGCAGTAAGGAAATCACTCGTGCTCTTGAAGAATGGCAAAACGCCTAGTCAGCCATTACTTCCCCTTCCAAAGAAAGCGCCAAAAATACTTGTTGTTGGAACTCATGCAGACAACTTGGGTTACCAATGTGGAGGCTGGACAATTGAATGGCAGGGTGTTGCTGGCAACGATCTTACAGTCGGTAAGTTTACTCATATTTTGCATAGTTGGCAACATTTCTATTGCGAAATGATGCAAAAATTTATACTATCTGCCTGCCATCTCATGTGTATAACTGTGTATAATCAATATAAAATATATGTATAGCCGGTTATTTTTGTAAAGATCCCTTTATTTTAATGTGATTTTCCTGTTACAGTGTTGTTACTCAGGTTTTTGTGAAACCATCCAAATTCCATTTTTTAAGAAAGATGTGACCCCTCCTCATTTCTATGCAATTTTTTTATCCATCACTTCAGATAGAAAAGGAGAAGCAAAAATAAGAAGGCCATTTCAACGCCTACTATTTATAAATTGCTAAAAACAAACTGACACACAGTTGTTTCACCAAGTCTCCCTGTTACTAAATAGGTCTTACACCAAGTCTCACTCAACACATTGTTTTTATGGTATCATAGAATACGCGTTTCAAACTTTGCAGGAACTACCATTCTAACTGCTATCAAGAAAACCGTTGATCCTTCTACACAAGTAGTGTACCAGCAGAATCCTGATGCGAACTTCGTAAAGTCCAACAAATTCTCCTATGCCATTGTGGTTGTGGGTGAAGTCCCATATGCAGAGATGTTTGGCGACAGCTCAAATCTCACAATAGCTGAACCAGGTCCTAGCACCATCAGTAACGTCTGTGGAGCAGTGAAGTGTGTTGTAGTCGTAGTCTCTGGTCGTCCAGTCGTGCTGGAGCCTTACGTTTCAAAAATGGATGCCCTCGTCGCTGCTTGGCTCCCTGGAACAGAAGGCCAAGGTGTTGCTGATGCTTTATTTGGTGACTATGGCTTCACTGGAAAACTTGCTCGCACTTGGTTCAAGAGAGTTGATCAACTTCCAATGAACTTTGACGATGCACACGTCGATCCCCTCTTTCCCTTTGGATTTGGCATCACAACCAAACCAGTGAAAGGCTACTAGTAATACCAATATGATTAGTGCAGTCATATTGTCATTCAGCCTTCAAGTAGAGATTTTTCCCCCTAATTTAAGAGCTGTTTTGAGTACTCCTGCTATATGTAACAATAGAAAGGAAAGAGGGAACTCTATGTTATTCATTTATTTCAACAATTTGTGCAAGTGCTGGCTGTAGAAAACAAAAGTGGTAGAAGCTTACCTCAAAAAGTCAGTAATCTTGCAATTTTGATTTTTCATTATTGGAACTGGGCTTGTTCACATAATTTAGCTAGTGGACTATGCCATGGAATATAATTTAGATGGTGTTATGTTGTTATCATATTAATATTATAGCAGACTGGTGTTCTGTGTTTATTTATTTATTTTTGCATATTCTTACCATTGTATCTTCGAATGCACAAGCTAAGAAATGCGAAATTTATTTCATATTTAAACATTGTGGGTTGATGTGCGCATTTCGCTTATATTTTATGTTCAGAAATTACATTGCAATATTCATGTTACACTTTTGATGCCTACGAATTGCTTCTGTCAAATTCTTTNAGCTACTGAAGGAGAAAAAAAATTAATGTTATATTATTAATTAGTTTATTTGTTCATACAAATAACACAAAAAAAAAAAAAATAGAAACCAAAACTTCTTACAATAGCTACTGAAGGAGAAAAAAAAATTAATGTTATATTATTAATTAGTTTATTTGTTCATACAAATAACAAAAAAAAAAAAAAAATAGAAACCAAAACTTCTTACAATAGCTACTGAAGGAGAAAAAAAAATTAATGTTATATTATTAATTAGTTTATTTGTTCCTTCTTTAATATATATATTATGAAACGTTAGATTACAGTGGAGGTGTAAACTCCTAAATGAATAACACCCACTACTCCATTATAAGGTTGTAACTCCGTTTCTCCATAATTTCCCCCATGATCTTTCTCCATGATCTCAAATACTTAATGACATATTTATGGAATTCTTTAGGTAGAAGAAATAAGACAGTCCTCTCTTCCTCTCTACATTTCTTATCTATTTTCTTGTTTCATATTATTACTTTGAGCTTAGTTTTTAACACGTTATCAGTACGAAGCTCTAACCAAGTGGGAAGATAACTTATTTGATGATGGAATTATAAATGGCCGACATGTAACGACCTGACCAGTCGTTTTGAGAATTTAAACGTCGTTCAGTGGCATAAGGTCTTGGACATCTTCACATTGTGTATATCGACCTCCGTGCATGGTTGGATTCAGTTACCGGATGATTCAGAGTCGATTTGGAAGAAGGATTTTAGTTTTGGAAGCTTAAGCGGTGAAATTTGACCGGACTTTTTAAGTAAACGGCTCCGGAATAAGTTTTGGATAATGTCAATAACTTCGTATGGTGATTTTGAGCTTAGGCGTGCGTTCGAATTTGGACTTGGAGGTCCGTAGAGTAATTTGAGGCAATTCGGCGAAAGTTGAAAAATTTGAAGTTCGGAAAATGGAGTAGTTTGACCACAGTTTACTTTTTGCGATATCGGGGGACGAATGCGATTCCGAGAGTTGGAGCAGCTCTTTTACGTCAATTGGGACTTGCCTGCAAAATTTGGCGTCGTTCCGGGTTGAACTGATAGGTTTCGACACGAGTTTAGAAGTTTATAAGCTCGATTCATGGTGCGATTCGTAGCTTCGTCGTGTTTTGATGTGATTTGAGACCTCGAGCGGGTTCTGTATTGGTAAAAAAGAGTATCAAACGTAAGCCAGCTTTTGACAACTCAACCAGTTATGTGGACACAGGAGAACACGACAACTGGATGTGATTCTTTGAAGAGGTACGGAACAAAGAGGCACGATTCAATAAACCCTCGAGCTTATCAGCCACAGGAAACTCAACCTGATCAAAACAGGGAAGAGACACGGTCAGAATGAATCTGGACAAAGCTACGAGCAGATTCAAGAACCCACAATTGATTACTCGTACGTTATGTAACCGTACCCCAATTAGCGTTATTCTTTGTAACGCCTCATTAATGTCATAATTAGTCATTAATGGGCAACCATAGCAAGAGTTGTACGTTATATCAAGGAATCACCTCTATAAGGGAGGGGAATACAACTTGTAAAGGCATCTGATTCTCGAATATAATCTACTTTGCTTTTTCTATATTTCTGCGATTATCAGTAACCCGTGTTCATCCTAGAAATAGCTTTAGTCAAAGATCTAATTCTTTGGTTAAACAGGTTCGCGTAGAGCATGGAACTTGTTGGTATGCTTGGACGGGGTCCCGAGGGCCCCAGGTGTGTTTCGGACGAGTAGCGGATCAATTCCATGGTTTGGGGGAAGGCTGAGTTCTGGTGTAATCGCACCTGCGGACCTTGGGCGCAGGTGCGATGGTCGCAGGTGCGAAGGAGGAGGTGCATGTGCGGGTGGAACTGGTCTGGGCAGTCTCCGCAGATGCGGAGAGACGGTCGTACGTGCGGCCCGCAGGTGCGGTTCCTGGGGCAAAAATGTGGTCGTGGCCTTTAAGTGAAAAGTCGCAGGTGCGGTTGCGCAGATACGCCTTTTTGTCCGCAAATGCGGAAGTCCTGGCAGATTCATTTAAGCGAGGGTTGGCCATTTTTCTTCACATTTTGAGTT
>MDKI01045661.1:0-22863 GCA_005239505.1 Nicotiana paniculata | reverse complement strand
GTGTGCCAAAACAGTCCATTTTTCACCAAATCTTGACAGAAAAATAGAGCATCATGTTTAAACAGTAAAATACCCAACAAACATGTACTTTAAACTCAAGTACTCAGCTTTTATCTATACATGACTGAAATTCACTTATACACTCAAATCTCAACCAAATATGAACTAGCAAAGTAGAAACAAGACTGAAAAAGTAATCGAACTAAGTATCCAAACAAACTAGATTAGAATGAATCAGATTGGTGCAAACTAGACTCGAGCGACAAACTATTGCGCGAAACAGAAACCAAACAAACATCGCTAAACTAATACGATTAATAACAAATAAACATACGACGAACTATACAAATAATTCGACAATTTAGCACAAAACTAGGATAACACACTTATTATAGACTAACAAACTAAATAAAAAAACGGAGAAACTTAAACTAAATTCAAAACCAAATAGGAAAACATAGACTAAAAAAAATGAGGAAATAAATGTTATACCAATCGAGCATTCTTGAAACTATTCATGAATCGCAGGGACGACACGAGCAGTGACAAATGACTACGAGCGACCTTCGACCAAATTTTTCTAAACGGCAGACGTTAGGACCACCGATTCGGGGGGTCAACTAGTGATTTCAACATCATGTCGCATAGAAAGGGTCGTTCCCAGGTCGTGTCTACTCAGAACAAACAACGGCTCGAGCGCATGGTGGTGGTGAGGCGGCAGTGGGGCTTCTGGCTCAGATTCGGCCGGATTTTGGAGGGGTTTGAAGGTTTTGAGGCTTGGAATGGAGAAGAGGAGAGTGGGGGGAGGCTGTTGGTGTAACAGTTTTGGAGTTTGGAGTGGTGAGCGGCGGGTAGGGTTCCGGTTAGGCTTAGATTTACTATTTGGGGTTCAGATTCATGGAGAGGAGGTTGAGATGAGTGAGGGGTGAAATTTTGGTGGTGTTTGGAGCACCATCGACGGTGGCGCACGGTGGTGACAGTGGAGGGGAGGGGAGCATCCTTGAGAGAGGGTGAGGGAGAGAAGAGAGAAGGGGAGGGTTTGGAGAAATGGAAGAAAAAAATCTGATTTTTTTAGCTTTTATATTTTAGTAGGGATAAATTTTGACCATTAGATTAAGAGAGATTTGATGGCTGAGATTGAATCTCTGATTTAATGAGCAAAACGATGTAGTTTTAAGTCAAAACTACGTCTTTTTGAGCTCTTTCTTGGTCAACCACTTAATGAACCGGGTATGGACGAATTGAGCTCAAATTTTGGGCCAATTTGGCTCAATTTTAATTAAGAATACAATAGCCAAATTCCTTAAACCCCTAATCATCTTATTTAATCCTAGAAAATTATACAAGTAGAAAAAAAAATTTGGGATATATACTTTAAAGATGCCTACTAATGTACACAAGTAAAACGTAAAAAATACTTTTTTTGGGTACTTTTAATAAAGAAATGCAAAAATAAAAAGTGCACAAACAACTAAAATCATCAAAATACTAGTATTTCCACGGGAGTTAAAAGCATGCAAAAATTAAATATTCACAAACTTGAGTGACCATTTAGGGAATTAACTCCATTTACATGCATACAAAATTAGTTTCATAAATTGATTAATTTATTACGTTTTCCTTTTACTCTGACACTCTCTCTATCATCGATTGGCATAAATAATTCATATTATAAGATGTTTAACTTAAAGTTGGACAACACATTTAATATGACACTAGCTATCGAAATTTTAGTCTCAAGATTGATCAACGTATGTTTGATTTCGTAAAAATACTTATATGTCTCTAATTTATTTGAGAAGACTATATCAAATATTTCCTCCGGTCCAAAATAAGTGATTTTTTTATTATTTTTATGTAGATTAAGAAATTCACTTTTTAACATTAATTAATAATGAAATTGACCATATTAACCTTTACTTTCTCTTCACATAAATACTCTTAGCACATACTCTAACACTATTTACTCCAAGGGCAATGTTGTAAAAATAATTAATTCTTTCTTGAAATATGAAAAAATTATCTATTTTGGTTCATAAAAAAAAGCCAAAAAATCACTTATTTTGGACAGGAGGGAGTAATAATTAGAAAACTAAAAAGTAATAATTGGCACAATGTTGCATAGTTAAGGTTGACAGAGCATGGAAGTAAGTGTCATTAAAGAGGCCTAAACAATTGAATATGAAAAAGATAAAACGTAAAAAAAAAATGAGAAAAAAATAGATTTCTTGGCCTAAGAGTAGCACTATTATTCATTTAATTATATACATAGATAGATTGATAAATATAGATGTATTTTGTCAAGTATACTTATATTTCATGTCAACAGACTTTTGAAAAATGGCACTTTGCTTTTCTAACACCCCCAAAAAAGCTAACAAAAATTGCTAAATCGTGTGTTAATTTATTTGGGGATAACTAAAAAAGCTACATTTTTCTCCTTTATGATCTATCTGACCTAATTTCGGAGTCGTGATGGCGTCTGTCGTGGAACCAGGTAAGCCACCCTTTTGAACTAAGCTAAATTCAATTTCCAGTAAAAATACAATTTTAAACGAATTTATTAATAATACTAAGAATCTGAAGTTTAAAAATAATATTTGAAAAACTAAATTTAAAACCTCCAACCCCGGATCCGGTGCCACTCAGTCATGAGCTGCTATATATAGAAAAAAAATAAAGAATGAAGAAATAGACAACATAGTCTCAAAATAAGTGCAATAGGTGGAATAAGGAAGAGAAGACGAGGTCGCGATCGCCAGCTGCTACCTCGACAATTCCAATGAAACTCTGACAGCTGCTCAATATCCACTACCGGGTCCCGGTGTACCTGGATCTGCACACAAGGTGCAAGGGGTAACGTGAGTACACCAACTCAGAAGTAACGAACCCAAACTATGGGCTGAGAAGTAGTGACGGACAAAACCTTAAAAATTGATAATAAACAATATACAGAATTTAGACATGCTAACAGTTTATTAAGATGAGTAAATATGCCAAGTATGCCAGTATACTCTTCATGCCATCATAAAATATATGTATGAAACCAATGTGGATATGCACATAGTGCTTACAACCCTCACACAACAGTCCACTCAATACCGTATATGGCTCTCAGCCCAGGGAAAGGTCCATCCCGGAATGTACATAATCATTGGTGACCGTAGTCACTCCGTACTGAGGAAAAAGGACAATCCAGCCCCACGGAGAAAGTCCATCTCCGGAATACAACACTCGGACAAGATCCATGTCCAGGGACGATCCATCCCTCACATAACATCCACTTCGGACAAGATCCATGTCCAGGGAAGATCCATCCTTCACATCAATGCGCTTACTGGGGGTGTAAAGACTCCAGAGGGGCCTTAGTGGCCCAAGCGCCATATCAAGCCAACGAAGGCATGATTTAATATCGTTGCGGTGTGCAGTCCAATCTCATAACTGTCTCAATAACAGGTTCTTGGCCTCACTCAGTCATTACTCTTTAGTCTCACTCACATGAATCACATATACATCCATCAGCCCGAAACAATGATAAGTATGCATATAATTAAAAATACTGAGATATGAAGTGATATGCTATAACAGGACTGAGTATATGAAATCAAATAATCACAAAATGAGACAGTAATATACGACCACTCGGGTCTCAGCATTTTCGGTGTGAAGCCTAGCATTTATACTTAACATGATTTCTAACACGTTCACAATTACCACATTAATAAAAGCACATATATCATCATGGAATAATCACTAAGCGGTGCCATTGGATAAGCCAGGCCAAAAATACTCGGTGCACGTCCGCACGCCCGTCACTTGGCATGTTCGTCACCTCAACAATAGTCATAAATCATTTAGCTCGGGGTTTCGAACCCTCAGAACCAAGTTTGGAAACGTTACTTGCCTCAAAATCGGCTAAAATACTATTCCGCAGTGCCTTTACCTCTAAATCCGGCCTCTGAGTGCTCCAAATCTACCAAATTCAGATTTTTATCATCAAATTATGCTTAAGGAATGAATTCCAATTGAAAAGCACCAAATTTAGCTCAAAACCAGACCCCCGGTCCCGCATCTCGGAACCAGATAAATTTATACCAAAATATTCTTCATTATCTTACGAGTTCGTACATATCAAGAACGCTAAAATCGGAGTTCGTTTGACCCCTCAAATCGACCCCTAAAGGTCTCAAAATCTCAAGCCCTAACCACACCTTTTCCCTACTAATTTTCATAATTAAGCACTGACATAAGGTCTTCAATCACATATAATTGAGTTGTTAAGTACTAAAAACTTACCTCAATGATGAACCAAAGTTTCCCTCTTCAAAAATTCCTCAAAAACCTCGGAACCCGTACAACAATGGTGAAAAGAGGGTTAAAAATCGCGAAGGCAGGTCTTTATACTTTCTGAACAGTGGTACCGCACCTGCGGCCACTTAAGCGCACCTGCGGTCCCAGGTCCGAACCTGCGACCCCTTCTCCGCAGGTGCGATCCTCCTCCCGCACCTGCGATCCTCTACTGAGCCTCCCAAAATCCGCATCTGCGGAGCTTTGCTCGCTCATGCGGGCCCGCACCTACGTTCACACTTTCGCAGGTGCGGTTACACCAACACCAACAGCTGAAGCTGCATTTTACTATCTTTAAAACTTCCGTTAACCACCCGAAATCAATCCCGAGCCCCTCGGGACCCCAACCAAATATACCAACATATCATATATGATCATTGAAACTTAGTTGCACTCTCGAAGCACTAAAATAACATCAAAACACCAAAATCACATCAAATTCAAGCCTAAAAACTTTGAAATATCTAAAATCCTCCAACGATGCCGAAACTATCCAAAAGAACTCCGATTGACCTGAAATTTTGCAGACATATCCAAAATGACATTACGAACCTGTTCCAACTTCCGCAATTCCATTCCGACCCTGATAGCCTATTTTCCATTGCCGACCGGAAATCCCCATAAACTAAGTTTCGTCAATTCAAGCCTAATTCTATACCGGACATCACAAAAATATTCTGAACACACTCCTAAGTCCTAAATCACCTAACGAATCTATCCGAGCCATAAAATCCGCATTCGAGGTCGTTTACCAATAAGTCAACTCTCAGTTGGCTTTTTCCAACTTTAAGGCTATTTTTAAAGACTAAGCGACTAAACTCTCACTACAACATTCCAATTTTAAGCCTACCAACTCTAACACATCAATAACAGTATAACCAACCCATGACAAGTCAAGAATAGTAATTATAATGCAGGTTCTACGTAACGACCGACCGGATCGTTACATTATAAGAGAAAATTTCACAAGTATTGTGACTATGAATAATTATCAAAATATATTTCTTGGCTTCAATGATTTGAAGGCCAAAATATTAGTTTAATGTTTTAAACCTTTTATACTTTCCATATTTCTCAACCTTAGTTAATTCATCAATTCTCAACCAAGATATAAATAGTCAAACAAGTTATTTGTTGATAGTGACTTTTTAATAACTATTTTTTATGGATTATTTCTAATTAACAACTAAAAGGTAGAATACTTCACAAAATAGATTAGCATCCGTAATTTTCACATGGAATATCCGAGGCAAAAAGTTTCTGCTTTGTGGAGTCAACTATAGCGGAACCAACATATAAATTAGTGTTCAAAAGGCAATATATTAATATCTATTCATCAAGAGAGAAATAACTGGATAATTATTTTTTATCTTGTAAAAATTCACAGACTCAGTATTTATACCAAATTAATAAATACTTTATACAAATATTTATTTATTCTCACTTTAATTGATAACTATTAAAATATTAAATTATTTGATTTGGTGTAATTATATAAACACTGAGTACGAGTAAATATTTATACCTCGCTAATTCTTTGGAGGTTGAACACACTCATTACCCACCTTAAACTAGTACAATTAAATTCACACCTAAACTATTTGTAGTTATAATTAGATATCATCGTGCTATTATTGAATTCACTATTTACTTTTTCTAATCAGTATACATATATTATATATTTATATATAAATTATATATGAATTTTACACATGGTATATCCACCAATTATATTTAATTTAAATGATTCAATGGACTACTACTTAGATTAATTTTTCTTATAATTACCCTAGATTTGGCAATCTATTAACCATGATTTTTAACTATATTTTAATGAAGTTTCAGTGTAAACACACACACACACACACTCTTTTGAGACTGATATATTTAACAAAAAAAAAAAAACTGTCCATTATTTTCCATCATTTCTCATCTTCTCTACTCTCAAGCAATAATCCATGGCTACACAAATCAAGAAACCATCACCTGCTTGTGCAAAAATAATAGAAGAAATTACAACAATTTACAAATCATTACCAACAAGACCATCAATAGTAGAAGTTGAAGCAGCAAATTCTGTACTAAAATCAGTAGAAAATGAAGAAGAAATTAAACTTGAAGAAATATCCAAGAAAGTGGAACCACAAGATGTTCCAACTGAATTATACTCTCTATTACAACAAGTGAGGAAATCCATAGTTTTGTTTCAGAGTCAAGAACAAAAGAAAGAGTCAATTCAGTTAATTGAACTTGAAAAGACTTATCAGAATTTTGATGAACTTATTCAGAAGGCTTCTGAGTTGGTTTCTGTTGAGGACTCAATTGGTGAAATTGAAGAAAAAGTTGTGGCCAGTGATGAAAAGAGTGATAGTTTGAGGGGTTTTGTTGCAATTTCTGAAAATACTGCTGTTTCCTCTTCAGGTTTGGATTTTTTTCCTTTTATT
The DNA here is from genome assembly GCA_005239505.1 of Nicotiana paniculata. Taxonomy (NCBI): domain Eukaryota; kingdom Viridiplantae; phylum Streptophyta; class Magnoliopsida; order Solanales; family Solanaceae; genus Nicotiana; species Nicotiana paniculata. The sequence continues at coordinate 16,072 of MDKI01045661.1, read as the reverse complement.
GTTTGTTTGTCCAAGATTTCAACTTTTTTGCTTTCTTCATTTGTTTGGAATTAATGGGGTTTTTGGATTTATTTAGTTCAGCTCTGCTCTCAAGACTTTCAGTTTGTTCTCCCTACTTAGAATAAAACAAGTTATTTGTTCTTTTTCTGCTGCTATATACTTTGAATTTAGAGCTAATACTAGTAAGCATATAGTTGCTCTCTTCTTCCTTTGCCTTTTCTCTTATGATAACAGTGTCATCCGGACCAGTTTGTACGCACCTCAATTGTTCCACATGGTATCTACTATGTCTTACCAGCCCAAGTACTGGATAACTCTATGCCTGTCCATGCACCGAGATAGGAGAAATCACATGCTCCCTTAGTATCAATTTATGTGGCGTTATTTGACTCGGCACGGAGTTTAAGAATAAGAAAGACTTTTGAAACTTGTAATTTAAAACAAATCATAGATATTTATGTGACTATAAATCAGTTCACCGAGGGTAAAATAGGAATTCTAAAGACAAATTATTCTGTCATTCTTTTTGGGATTGAAAAAGAGTGCCACATAAATTAGGACGGAGTGAGTAACATTTTTTGTCTATGTTGAGTTTTGAACCCTGGTTTCCATAATTTTTTTGTCCCTTTTTAATTACCGGTGGTAGCTTGCTATGTACCTCGACTAATCTGCTCGACTGCCGGATACAGCCCATGAGCATAGGTGTAGGTTAGTAGGTAAATCTGCGCGCCATAGTTGGAGCAGAAAGGCTCATATTGAGTATTGTAGCTGGGATTCATTTGATCTTCTCTCTCTGCCCTCCGACAATAGTTAAACAAAAATCAAGAAAAGAGCAAGTTACTTTTATGACTAACAACAACGACTACACATCAATTCCGAGCAAGTTGGAGTTGAATCCTTACTAACCGTGTTGCTCTATTTAAGCTTAGGTTAGACTAATATTATACAAAATAAAAATAAGAAGTACCAGAAGTTCTCTATAATCTCCACTTACATATGAAGCTCGGACCGAACTAAAAGACTTTTATGACTAGACAACTAATATGAAGCCCAAAGCTTCAATCTTTAGCAATTTCTGATATTTAGTTATGGATTTATAACTATTAGATAGTAAGCATGTGGATGTTTTCAATTCCTAGATCTTGAGTGCATGAAGTTTACACAAGTTTTAGATTATTATATGGTAGGCCTTTTGAACTTTACGATAGGTTTGTGATTAGTGGCGGAGCTAGAGACCAAAGTATGGGTCGGTCGAACGCAGTAGTTTGTCTTAAGAATCCATTTAATATGTATAACTTTTTTGTTTTAGAACACAGTAACTTAGAAAGGCTAAAATCCTGAACCTATAAGCTTCAACTCCTGGCTCCGTCCTTGTTTGTGATTCATACTATGCCCTAATTGTCGTATTATTTTGCCTATAGGGATCAAGCACGCAGAGAAGTACAGTTATCTGAAAGTGGCCGCGCTAATTGAAAACGCTGCGAAAACTGGAGCAAAGGTTGTTGATCTTCACAACAAGTTAATGGACAAGATTGAATGGCTTCCTATGTCATTAGGGAAGTTAGTGAAAGTCACTGAACTAAACTTTTCTGATAACCAAATTATGGCTCTTCCCACTACAATTAGTAACCTTAAATCCTTAACGAAACTTGATCTTCACTCCAACCAAATTATAAACCTTCCTGATTCATTTTGTGAGCTGCTGAATTTAACTGATCTCGACCTCCACGCCAATAGGCTGAAATCGCTCCCATCTTCCTTCGGTAACTTAGTAAATCTGATCAATCTTGATTTGGGTTCAAACCGATTCACTCATTTTCCGGATCTTGTTGGGAACTTAACCTCATTGAAGAGACTAAACGTGGAAATGAACGAGCTCGAGGAACTTCCTTACACGATTGGATTCTGCTCTTCACTTGTAGAGTTGAGGTTGGATTTCAATAAGCTTAAAGCTCTTCCTGAGGCAGTGGGGATGCTCGAATCTTTGGAGATTCTTACGCTGCACATTAACAGAATTAAAGGATTACCAACGACGATGGGCAATCTCTCTTGCCTGAAGGAACTTGACGTTAGCTTCAATGAAGTTGAAACCATACCTGAAACGTTTTGTTTTGCTACCAAATTGGAAAAGCTTAATCTTGCTAACAATTTCGCGGACTTGAGAACATTGCCAAGATCAATCGGGAACCTTGAGAATCTTGAAGAGATCGATATCAGTAACAGTCAAATAAGAATACTCCCTGATTCCTTCAGATTCTTGTCAAAGTTGAAAACTTTTCGAGCTAATGAGACTCCACTAGAAGTACCACCAAGGCAAATAATAAAGCTAGGAGCTCAGGTATCTTAAGCTGAATTTATATTTCTGTCAACGAATCTTGGACTTGTGATCAGTCTATTTTAACTAGTTATTTTTTCTTGCCATCAGGCTATTGTAGAGTACATGGCTGATTTTGTTGCCAAGAACGAACATCAATCTCAGCGGCCTAAGAAAAGGAGAGCTTTCTTCCTAGGAATTGCCCTTTGTTTTGGCAGTGAGAGGAAGAGGAGGATTTAGGGCGGGTTCTGTCGGTTCAACTGAACTCATTTCTTTCGGATTGAACATGTGTGCATGTCTAAGATCATAATCATTCTGAACCTATTGACTCTTGATCTTGGATTCGCTTTAGTAAGAGGTGTCGGATACCTTCAAGATTATCAAAACAATCAGTTTTCATGACTTTTTATGTATATATGTGAATAAAAAGTATGTTCAAGATTGTAAGGCTATAGCTATGTTACTTCATATTTATTGCAAAAATGTAAATACTGTTTTTCAGTATCTGTTGTAATATAATTGTTGGTTTGTGAACCATTTGTATGCTACCTAAAATCTATGGTATATTGTAGTTTTTCATTCAAATACTTTCTCTCACTCTATAATTATCTGAAGTAATATGGATTATTGAAAGACTTTAACAGAGTTGGAAAAGCATATCTTGTTTGGTCCATGTATTCAGAATACAAAACCAAATTGGATGCAATTTGGTTGAACAGCTGTCTAAGACTTTGACTTGACTATAACAATGAGAAAAGTCAAAGTTAAGTTTTGTTGTATCATATATAGGGGTGGATTAACGAGTGATGCAAAAAATAAATAAATTATCTGATCCGACTCATATTTAATATGGACAAAAAATAGATTAATCAGCTGATAATTGTTTGTGTCTGTCTCCAAACCTCCAGCCTCTCGTTAACCCCTCCTCGATCATCAGCAAATAACATGCACCATGGCACCTCCTTTTGAATATGGTGCGTCAGTGCGTCCATTGCCAGAGCAAATAAGAAAGGGCTGAGTGCAGATCCTTGGTGTAACCCCATAACTACAGAAAATGCTCTGAGTCCCCTCCTACTGTCCTAACATGAGTTTTGGCTCCATCATACATTCCTTAATCACACTAATATAAGCTATCAGGACACCTTTTACCTCCAAGCATCTCCAAAAAACCTCCCTTGGGACCTTGTCGTACGTTTTCTCTATGTCAATAAACACCATGTGCAAATCCTTCCTTCTATCTTTGTACTGTTCCACCAACCTTTGGATAAGATGAATAGCTTCCGCAGTTGAACGACCCGACATGAATCCGAATTGGTTCTCATATATAAACACCGACCTCCTCACCGATCCATATTTAATATGGATAAAAAATAGATTAACCGGCTGATAGTTATTTTTTGATCTGTTTTGCCACCACTAATCATATATGATGTAACAATTGAAGATCGAACATTACAATAGTTGAAATATGATGAACCACTATATCTTGTTGCTCTTTAAGAATGTCCTTAGAGGTTTTATCTATTATATTTATTACCTTTTATACAAGAGTTTAACTTTTATGCATTGACAAAGTCTACTGTAACAAGTTAAACTATAAAAGAATCTTTATATTGACAACGTATATAAACTAAATCTTTAGTATAAAGCGTTATCCCCAGGAACGGATCTAGCGGGTCGGTTACTGATTCTGTGATTTACATGTATTTCGTTGCTTATAGTATAGTTCAACTCAGAAATAAGGATCCGCCTCCCCTTGTTTTTGTTTAACACTTTTGTAAATATCTTTAGATTAATTAAAAAATCTATGGATAGTTTACTTGGACTCATTGGAATTCTTGAGTCTTGACTAACCATATTTGTTATATTCTTTCCTAATGAATATTTTACTTGAAATCCACACCTAGAATCTTATAGAAGTCATTGATGAGCACAGGATTTTTATTTATTGTTTCCTATTTATATTTTACGTTGGACCAATTGGAATTCTTGACCAATAATGTTCGCTGTCTTTTTCAGTGGCTTAACAAACAACTAATAAGTAAGTTGGTAAACAACGTTCCCTGCTTTTGGAAATGTTCTGGAACAGGCTTTATGTGGTAAATCATTTATTTGGACAATATTTTTACGGTTAAGGGTTGTTTGGTTGGACTGATTAAAAAGCTAATAATTAAAATAGTACAAGATGAGAGCAATTTCATATAGTCAGTCTCAACTAATTAGGAAATATGAGGCGCTTGACTGATTAAAGTTAGAACATCTGATGTAGACATGTAGTATTTTTTTAGAGCATCACTCGTAAGCAGCCGGAGAATATGAAGTATAAGGTATCGAAGATATAATTAAGTAAATAAAAAGAGTGTACTTTCTAACGATTTAAGATTTTAGATGAGATAGTCACACACTTCAATATGGTATCAGAGGAAGGCAAAGGTCAGGAGTTCCGCACATGAGGCGGCATGTTGGAGATATAATTAAAAATATACGTTCTCTAACAATTTAACCTTTTAGATGAATGTATCTATTACATATGAAAAGATATAAGGCCGGCCCTAGTCCCAATTTATCTATTTAGTGTAATGTATATATAACTTAAATCCTTTGTGATTAAGATGTAAAACTTTCGAAGAGAGTCCAATTTTCAGACCGAAAATATGAGAACACAAAATGCATACTTTATCCATCAACCTGGTCCCCAAATCCCTCTTACACGTTTGTTAAATATGGAAATATTAATATTACACACCAAAACTTTTAAAGGTGTATCAATTATACACCACAACTCTTAAAGGTGTGTCAATTACACACCATTTCGGTGTTTGACCACATCTGCTTAAAGATTGTTATTACACACACCAACCAACATCTAACATGTGTCATAAATCGAGAAAAAAAACTGAAAAAATACGGTCACGACCCAACTTTCCCTCCGTAAGACGTCGTGACGGCACGTAGTCGCTACGACTAGGTAAGTCTCACAATTGCAAAATAACAGATTTAAAAGCAGTATTTAATAACTAAACTTCAACAGATAACTATATACTGATAAAATGTCGTTCGACATGTACAAGTAAACCAATACTCGAGTGTAAACAATATTTCCAAAATTCGGTAGTCACGGGTCACAATCTCTAAGAATTTGTCTAAGTATTTCTATACGTCAGTATCTAAAATAAATAAAGGAGAAAATAACATAAGGAATAGAAGGGGACTCCGAGGTCTGCGGACACTGGCAGATATACCTTGAAGTCTCCGGAGCAGCAACAAGTGCACAACTAAGAGCGGGGATGGTAGGAGGTACCTGGATCTGCACACAAAATATGTGCAGAAGAGTAACATGAGTACACCGCAACGATACCCAGTAAGTGTCAAGCCTCACCTCGGTAGAGTAGTGACGAGGTCAGGTCCGAGCCCTACTAGAATATAATAATAAGACAGAAGATATAACAACATGATGAAAGACTGAGAATTTAACAACAAGTACACAGAACAAGCAGGGGTTGATCGACAACCAACAACCAAATTCATAGCATTAAAACACAAACTACTGACTCAGAGTCTTAACAAGGAAATCATACTTGAAGCTAAAGTGGTAATAGACAGTAAAGTATAGAGACAGAATGCAGGAATAGTCATGATGAGGACATGTGTCTACTACACAGAATTAGTCATGCCAATTAGGGTTAATCAGATAAATTAGGAGTCTAAGATGCTAAAATGAGCATGCTAGTTGAAGGAAGTAAACAGGAATTCAAGTAAATATGCCAGCTAAAGTAACAAACAAGAAGAGTGAAACCTAGACAAGCTGGTTAAGCAGTAAACAAAGTTAATTAGACAATAGTTATGCTAGTATAGAAAGGCACAACCTTAATAGAAGCAAAGCAATAAGGAGCACATAGATTTGAATCTAAGAATGACATTGTGATAGGAACATACCAGTTAAGGAAGCAAAGCAGAAAGTAAAGTAAGTAGGGTTCCACAATCTAGCCTTGGCTTTCATCCGTCTAGACAAGCAATAAGAACAAGTAGCAGAAAGAGAGATGGGAGAAAGTTTGTGTGTGTGTGATCGAACTATTGTCCGTGTATTTTAGAGGTAGAATAAGAGTGTATATATAGCACTCAGGGAGTAGAACAAGTAAAGTACAGAGAATCAGAGTTCAATCAATTAAGGATCAATCAACCAAATCACAAGATCAATTCCTATAAGGGAGTCTGGAATAGACCCCTTAATTTGGGGTAATCAATTAACGGTCACAACATGAGGTTTAATTAAGGCAAAGAATCCAAAGTCATGCCATATAAAGAGTCATTAAAAATCCCCAAACTTATGTTCATGAATTAAGGCAAGTAAAATAGGGAAATAGGTCACAGATAAGGAAAAGTTTCAGCACACAAATTATAACAGGGTAATTAATAGGAAATAATCAGTAAAAATCTTTGAAGAATACTGATTTTATGGGCAAGAATTACTCAGATTCTCTAAATAAAAATCGACTAAGTAAAACCTCACAGAAATACAAGATTTAACAAGAAAAGCAAGTTCAAACCAGTAATAGAGATCCATTAGGGAAAAAATCCCAAAGAATACTGGGTTTAACAGGGAAAACATTTGAATCCAAAAGATGGAATAAATGAATATGACTGGTATCACAAAAATAACCAAAATATCGAAACAAAATTGAAGATATCAGCCTAACACACAGAATCGTCTAGGGTTTGAACATTCATGCGAAAATTAGTCAAGATGATGAAGAAGCAACTAATTAAATACTGAGAAGTTAGAAAAATCTTTGAAGCAAAGTCTGGGATGAACTCTAATTTTAGAAAGAGTGACTAAAAATCGAAATAGTTAATTAAAACAAGGTATTTTTAAAGGAAAACACTTAATAATACTCGAGTTACCTCAGATCTGTAAAGATATGAGAAGGATCGACAATATCGAACTAGGGTTTCCAGGAAATAGAGGAGATGAAGAGAACCAGTCAAAAAACCCATGGATTCGTAATAAAAACAAGAGGAAATCCTTACTTACAAATGAAAATGGCATGAGACAAGCGGGTAAACAAGTTTCAAAACCAGAACATGTTGGCTTTTCTTGAGATCTTCTCAAGGACTCATGAAATCAAAGAGTCATGGAGTATAGGAGACCAGGGTGGTCGGAGAAAGCACAGAAACACCATAGAAAGGATTCTCTCGCCGGTGACGGCGATTAGGGTTAGGGTGAGTTGAGACAGAATTGGAGGGGTGAGGGAACGGGTGACGGCGGTCTGGAAGGAATGAGGAAGGGGGTTAGGGTTAGGTGAATTAAAATGGTAAGTTTAGTCGTGGACCGTTGATCTAAAAGATCAACGACCACGATTAAAGGGGGTTATTGGTTCGAGTGGATACAGATTGGGCCTAAGGGGTTTTGGGCTGGTATTAAAGGGGTTAAGTCTGAAATAAAAAGGGCTATTTGTTAAATACCCAAATAATTGATAAAAAATATTTTATAAAAATAATTAAATGATTATAAAAATAATTTTCATACATAGAAATGCTTTAAAATAATTACTCAATATTTTAAAAATACAACAAGCTATTTCCTGGTAAAATAATGCAATAATGCATGCATGAGCTATAATCGCAAAGTTATTGCAATTGTAACCAAAAAATATAAATATGTCTATTTATGAAATAATTTGAGCTTAATATGAATATAAATAGCAAAATTAAACCATGAAATTGTTATAAAGTTCTTTGTGATGCAATTTGTGATTATTTACATGAGTAAAATACTGGGATAAATTAATTAAAAAAATGTAGAAATTATGAAAAAATATCAATTGATGCTAATGCATAGTTTTGAAGGTATATATGCATTTGAAAAATATTACAGGGAAAAATTGGGTATCAACATACACCACAACGGTACCCAGTAATTGTCAAGCCTAACCTCGATAGAGTAGTGACGGGGTCAGGTCCGGGTCCTATTGGGATATAATAATAAAGTAGAAGATATAACAACATGATGAAAGATTGAGAATTTAACAAAAAGAATTCACGGAGAAATAACAACACAACACATAGAAGTGAACAACATGTACGCTCCCGAGATAGCGTCTTGTGGTCCCAAAAGTAAATATAAAGGGGGATCTCCCGAGGTACCGCCTCGTAGTCCCAAAAGTAAATGTGTAGGGGGATCTTCCGAGGTACTGCCTCGTAGTCCCAAAAGTAAATATGCAAGGTGATCTCCCGAGGTACCGCCTCGTAGTTCCAAAAGTAAGCACACAACTCGAAATCAATATCAACAACAATTAAGAGCAGGAAATCCTACAGTTTAAGACCAAATACGAGTCAAAGAAAAACAGGAAAGCTCAACTAAGCATGTTGCACAGATTTAAAATAGACATTTAAGACACATAGACATGCGATATTAAGCTAAACAGGATAACTACACATGCTGGGATAACTCATTAAAGACATAACATGTTACAACTCAATGTAAAACCAGTTTTACAATAATTAGCCCGTGTACGCACTCGCCACCTCGCGTACACGACACTAACATACCATAGAAGTGTCATATCAATACCAAATCCTAAGAAAATTTCTCCCACGCAAGGTTAGATGAGCCACTTACCGCGAGCCAAGCTCAATCAATCAACAAGAATGTCTTTTCCTCGGTTTTCCGACTCCGAATGACCCAAATCTAGACAAAAATAATTACATACTATAAATACAACTGTAATAAACTAATCTAATTAATGAAATCAAAATTTTAACAAAAATTTTGAAAATCGCCCCAAAAAGTCGACACGGGCCCACATCTCAGAATCGGGTAAAAATCACAAAATATAAATACACATTCAACCACGAGTTCACTCGTACCAAAATTACTCAAATCCGATACCAAAACCTCAATCAAAATCCAAAAGTTTGGTTGAAGAACTCCTTCCACTTTTTCCCAAATTTCCCAACTCAAATCTTAAATTAGAAAGTGAAATTAATGATAGATTAGTGGGACATGACCAAAAAATAAGTGAAGAATCATTACCCAATCGATGCCACTGAAAATCCCTCAAAACTCCGTCCAAATCCGACCTCGCATCAAAAGTTTTGATGAAAATGGCAAAACCCTTATTTTTTGAAATGCTTATAACTGCCCGGTGATTCCTTCTTTGCGAACGCGGAACCATCCTCGCGTTTGTGAAGCATATTAATGCTTCAGTCCAAAACTTGCAATGGCCCAATCGTGAACGCAGAGCTTACACAACTTGACCCTACACGAACATGTGGCCTCATCGCGAATGCATAGGCTAATTGCCTGGAGACTCATTAGACCAGTTTTCTCTACGCGAACGCTAGGTCCCTATCGCGAACGCGTAGACCTAGCACCTCACAACTTTGCGAATGCAAGACCTACATTGCGAACGCGAAGGATGACGGTAAAAGTGATGACCAATTGACAGACATGTCCGTTCTTACGAAAACAACCCTTCGACAATTTTGAAGATGCTCTAAGGCTATTCCGACAAAAACAATTGGAGATTAACCGAAGCTGGGTCTGTTTATTTGTTTTTGTTTTGATTAAGAGAGAGAGAAAAAAAAAATAATAAGTAAAAAAACTAGACACATATTTTTTTTTAGTTATTTTTGTAAAAATGGGGCCGAACCCTATGGAGGTTTCCTTACGTATCTCACATCCGGTGAGAATCAGACCCGCGTAGTTCGTAAATGTTTCAGGAATAGGATGACACCTTTTGAAAAATTCAGGCTTATTTTGTAATCATTTTTTTTGGGGTAAATACCAAGAATTTTCAAAAACCCGGGTAAATTTTCTTTTTCTTATTTTCTCCCTTCTAGTTTTCCTTAAATTGTTATATATATTTTTTTATTGTTATTTTATATATATATATATATTTTTTAAAAGCCGGTCAACATGCACAAACCGAATCAAACATAATTCACAAGTAGCACATAAGATGCATCAGGATGGTCTTTTTATTTCGGGTACACCTGTCCTAGACGGACCCAACCCCTGTGTTGAGTCCCCTAAGTCAAAATGCACATGATGCAGATAATCGTTCCTACTAGGGATCCGGCATGAGGTTTTGTCATTCTAGGGTTAAACCTGAGGTTTTGTTCTAGACCTTGGCTACCCGAGCGGACAACCCGAGTCGGGGTGGGAGCGACGTACCGGTAGCACGAAAGGCTATCCGGCCTAGTGGCTAGTCCATCCCCGTATTTCTTACTTGGTATGACCTCTAACAGAAAGGCGGGCCACGCGAACGTGTGCACCAATTTTTAGAAGACTCAGAAAGGAGGCGTAAGAAGGCAGTTTAAATACAGTTCAAATAAATATCAAAGCGGTAAGTAAATAACATTGAGCACATTGTGCGCACAAAAATACAGTAATATCACAATTAATAAAGCCAAGTAAAATCACATTAACAAGCTCAAATTCTTAAACCCTGAACCAGAGATTCTGGGTTCTAAGGTCCCCAGCAGAGTCGCCAGAGCTGTCACACCTCCTTTTTCACCCTGTTAAGGGATTGGGATAAGAGAGTTTTTCCACTTTAAGTGACATTATTCGATTTTTGGGATTTATTTTATTCAGAGTCGCCACCCGGATTTCTTATGGTGTTCTGGGGCACCATTTATTTATTAGAAATCCCAAAATCGAGGAATTTTGACTCTGTTAAATTGTGTGCGAACAAGAAATTCGGGTAAGGAATTCTGTTAACTCGGGAGAAGGTGTTAGGCATTCCCGAGTTCCGTGGTTCTAGAACGGTCGCTTAATGATTAAACTTGGCCTAAATTATTTAATTACTGCTTTTGTACCTATGTGCATTTTTATCTTTTACCGCTTTTATTATTCTTTTGTATTCGAAGAGTTCTTTTTGAGACGGGGCACGTATGCGTAAAACCCTTTTAGTTTTGATACGTCAAAAATCATGTCACGCCTACGTGTACACAATTCATGACATTTAATTTATTTAAGAAAATAGTCAAAGTCGCGCGAGCACGCACTTTGGTTTTATTTGAAAGTCGGGATCACGTCATGCGAACATGTACGCAATCGCGATAGTAGTTTAAAAAAAAAAAACCACGCCTAAGAGCATTTCTACGAGTATTCATTTTAATCTTTGTTTGTGTTACATAAACGTATACACAATTTTAAGAAAAAGTATTTGTTACTAGGCAAGTTATTCTTTATTCAAAGTTACGCGAACGTATACTTTGACTCTTAATGTGTTTTAAAAATTCTAAATATATCATCTATCTAATTAAGAATGGGTCTAAGCATTTTGCTATATTTGAAAAGGTTATTTTCCTAAGTCATTTGTAAGATTAACTTAAAAGGTATTTTTGGCCTACAAAGTATATGTTTATCCAAAGACATGAGTTTAAGATTATTATAAGGCATGAGAATAATGAAAATTATTGTGGACAAAGTGTAGGAAACAAAGAAAAGATTTAACAGTACTAGGCCATCTTTTGAGTAATACAAAATTCTCAAATAATTTTGGGACCCAAACAATTTAATAACAGCAATCTCAAACATGGACAATTATAAAAAAAAAAGTGAAAAAACTAAATATGACTTTGAACCTTTTAACTTCAGTCCATTTTCACTTTGAATTTGACAAAAAATGACAGAATAATTCATAAACAAAAATACCACTTGCATAGTTATCTATAAGGACTCACCTTTACTCTTGAAACTATTTAAAAATAAAAATAAAAATCTACCCAAACAAATAATAATATACTATTTCATATATGTGCAAGATAAAAGATAGATTAAAATAAAATGACAATCTAGTAGCTTTATAAGCGAACCAAGATAGATAATTTCAAATAATTCACTCTATATGATGACTACAATAAAATTCCTTTACTCTTAAAAGACTAAATCATTAGATTTCAAAACAAAATGATACTTCCTTTGTCGTTCCCTTCACTTGCTCTTTCAATTTTAAGACTTTAAATGTTACATTAATTTTACGACAAACTCTACGAAAAGAGAAAACCATCATTATAACTGCCTATAGCTTGAAATTTATGGAACAAAAAATATTCACTCAGATAAAGACAAAACAAAGAAAGAAACAAGAAAGCATTACATGATATATGAGAAAGACTAACCTCTTGTTTGGAGGAATATATCACTTATTTAGAATATTCTTATTTTGCAAATATTTTAACAGCAACATCAGTAGAGAAAGGGACAGCAGCGAAACTCCTCAACGAACCCAAAGAATCGACGCCAAGCCCGGAAAAAGTCGAAGCCAAAGTTCTGTTTTTTTTTCCGGATTTTGTTCGAAACTCTCAAATGGAACCAACTGCTAAGATTTGTTCGAATCAACAAGGATCCAGACCGCGTTACAACCGGATGTTTGACTGGAACCTCGTCCGCGACCTCGCTTCACTCAACTTTGGGGCTGCTGTTTTTGTGCAAAAAAAAAACTGTTTCTGGGTTATTTTGCTGTTGTTTTTGTTGGGCTTCAGTGGCTTTTTGGAGCTATGGTGACTGATCTTTAAGGTAAAAAAAAGCTTGGTTTTAATGGTGAAGGGAGTTGGAGAGGGAACGACGCCTAAGGGGAGGGATCTAATTCCGGCGAGGAAGGAGTTGTGGGGTTGGAACGGTGTTGGTTTAGGAAGATGGAGTCTGTTGCGCCGCTGCTCTGTCCTTTGTGTATTTCTTTCCTCCTCTTTATAAAGAAATTTTGGTGGTTTTGTTTTTTTAGTTGCATTTGGAGTGGGGAACATGAGTTTTGAAGTTGGAGGTTAGGGATGGTGGGAGAAGAACGTGAGGGAGTGGAAAGTTTGGGAGGTTTTTTTTTTTGTTATTTATTTATTTAATGAATATTTTTGTTATTTTTTAATTTTCTTAAATAAAACCTATTAAGAGTCAGATAAAAATTTAAAATATTAAGATTAGACCTAAAAATAATATTTACACCAAAATAATACAGAATTTGGGTGTGGTAAAAAGTTAGTTGTTCACAGCTTCCAGATACCTTACGCGAACGCAAGACCTCTCTCGCGAACGCGATGAAGGAAACCAACAACAGAAAATCAGATTTTTCTGCAATTCCAACAAATCCAAAACTAGTCTGTTAACCACCCGAAATCCACCCAAGACCTCCAGGACCTCAATCAAGCATACCAACAAGTCTTAAAATATTATACGAACTTAGTAGAGCCCTCAAATCACATCAAACAATAACAAAAATACGAATCACATTCCAATTCAAACTTAATGAACTTCAAAACTTCAAACTTCTACAACCGATGCCGAAACTTATTAAATCACTTCCGATTGACCCCAAAATTTTCACATTGGTCATAATTGACACTACAGACCTTCTCCAACTTTCGAAATCGGAATCCGAGTCAGATATCAAAAAGTCCACTCCCGGTCAAACTTCCTAAAAATCTAACTTTTGTCATTTCAAGTCTACTTCAGCTATAGACCTCCAATTCACAATCCGGACACGCTTCTAAGTCCGAAATCACCAAACGGAGCTAATAGAACCAACAAAACTCTATTCCAGAGTCGTCTTCATACAATTCCAACTACAGTCAAATTCCTAAAACTTAGACTTCCATTATAAGGACTAAGTGTCTCATTTCACTCTAAAACGAAAAAAAAATAATCCTCCGGCAGGTCACATAAGCATAAAAAGATACGGAAAAAGCAGAAAATAGGAGATCGAGGCTAATACTCTCAAAAGACCGATCGAACCGTTACAAAAACTCTAACCCCCCCTTAAACCCCCTCTCCTCATCTTCTCAACGAAAAAAAAAATACATTGAAGAAAAAACCTCGCTCCTCCTCATCTTCCCAACCCCATCATCTTCTCCATCACCACCATACTACCACCAATCCTTCCACCACTAGTACCTTCTTCCTTAACTATAAGTTCAATTCTTTGTCAATTTTTAACAAGTTTTAATAATATCCATCACAAATCTTTATACAAATTTTAAATTCAAGCTCAATTCCAAAGCTTCAAATTTGTTAATGGTGTTTTTTGAATTTTATCAAAATTAATCACCTAAGTAAATTTTTACTCAACAATAAGCACAAATTCAAACTAATTTTCTAGGTGATGGAACTCGAAAATCAACAAGACCATTTTCAAAAGGTCAATAATGGTGATTTTTACAAGACCCAATAACTCCTCTGTTCTTATTTTTTTTTATTCTTCTTTGTCATGGGGGTTGAAGAGACGAAACATGATGGGGGCAGATAAAACTACGATGGGGGTTGGGGAAGAAGACGAAGTGGGGGGGGGGGGAGAGGAAACACTGGGTTTGGGGTTATGGAAGAAGACATGGGATATATTTTTTCCTTTAATTTGAAAAGGAAATACTTAAAAAAGGGAAGGAAAAAAAACTTAATTTCAGATAAATTATTTAGTTTTCATGCACCTCTTTTATGTGTAATACACACTCGTGACATATGGCAAAAGAGGTTTGTAATTGACACACTTTTAAAAGTTTTAGTGTGTAATACTATTTTTGTGTTTGAGAAATGTGTAAGAGGAATTTGAGTACAAGTCGATGGATGAAGTATATATTTTGCCAAATGAGAAACCCATCTTTATCATTTATAATGTGTACTTTCTCAATTGTTTCAATGACACCATGCTTAAATCTTCATCACATCAGGTTATTGAGTTTTGCCAGAAGATTTTTCATGTCCTTTTCTTATAATTTAGAGCCTTTGAAGTTTGAACCAAGTTGTTCGCATTTTTTGATTTGACTAGTTTATGTTTACGTGTGTTGCATGTGTCATTCCACGTAAATCATATAAAAATTGTATGTCAAAAGAATGAATTTATATGTATCTAACATTAACAAAACTAAAAAATATGAGATATAATTCCTCTAAGTTATATCAAACTTATGTAACTATAACTAATGTCATGGAGGTGTATTTTTGTAATTTTTACGGATGTGCTCCTTTAACCACATTAATATTGGCAAATTTTATAATTAACTTCACGAGTTTAATCAAAGTTTAAGTGGAAGTTTAAATTTTATCTTCATCGAATATTAATATTGCTAATCAACATTTCACTTAGGTTTCATTCTTTATAATAGTGTACATGTGCTTTAATAATTCGTTATACGCGACCAACATAATAAGCTAAGATATAACAAATGAACTAAAAAACAATAAAACATTTTGCTTTGTAACTTGGAGTATTAATTTCAAGATGCAAAATTCATATGAGTTTTACTATGGTAACCGGAGACATATATATTAAAATAAAATGTGATTGATCAAAAATTGAATTATTATGTAATTGTAGCAGATTTTTCATAAGAAGAGGGTGATCAACCTATAAAATATTGGTGAATTCGATTTGAGAAATATACTTTTCCACCATTATATCAAATCGTTAGTTGAGCAAGTGTAATTGAGATTTAAAAAGTTTTGGTGTAATATGTTTATTAAAAAATGTTTATCAACATCTCATTTCGGGGCTTCGTACTTTTAATATAAAATACAAAAAAATATTTAAAGGTTTAGAAAAGCAAGAAAATGTGTATTTTGTAATATTTCTGGTTTTCATTATGAACATTAAAATTGAGAGTAAAATTTAGAAACTCCGAAAATTATGTCACCATACAAGAAAGCAATTAAGTTATCCGCTAACTAAAATCTATTGCAAGGAAAGTAATAAAGTCCTTTAATTAATTATGAAAGATTTGATGCGGAAGACAAAGAACAATATTGGAGGAAAAACTCTTGCTCTTCTC
>ML349212.1:0-22003 GCA_005239505.1 Nicotiana paniculata | reverse complement strand
CAGGTAAATATGAATTTCTTGTCAGTTACAAACCCCAAGAATGGCCAAAATTACCAAAAAATTTTACTCCTAGTTGGGAAGACAGTGAACCACCCCAAAACCAAAACCGCCATCAGCTCATAACCCAGAATCCAAAAAGTCACCTGAATCTAAAACTCCATCAACCCAAAAGTCCACACTCCCACAAATATTCATGTTGAGCCCTTCAAGTTCCAGCCATACCCCAGATTTTCCTCCACTCCAACCTTTTGAAAAAGAAGGTATCAGTCATGCTCCAAAAATCCCCAAGAAAAATATAGTACTACCTTCTGGAGAAAAACCCCCAACAAGTGACATCGAGGAAACAATGAATTTGCTATCAGAAAATTCCATCTACCAAAACAAAGTGCTCATAATATTGGAAACACCATAAAAAACGTGGACCATACACAAAACAAGTTAATGAGTAAAGTGGAAACAATTGAGAAAAAGGTGGAGCAGACATCGTCAGCATGCAGGACTAATCAAAGCCCTGGAGCTAAGATTGACAAATTTACAATATGAAATTTGTTCGCAAGGAACTTCACTTTTCCAGTTTTTCCAACAGCAACAAAAGGAAACAATTTCAATCAAGGAACAAATCCAACTTTTGAGAAATGACCGCTTTGAGTCACAAAAAACCCCATTTTCCCCTTCAAAACCTACCTTCTTCCCCATGTCAACACAAGCATATTCCCCACCAAAACTGGACAACACCTTTTCTACCTTTCCTACCACCTCACAGAATCCTATCTCTTTCACCCAACCTTTAAAAGAAGAACCTGATTCGATATTGCAAAAATGGTTTGGGAAAGGAAAGCCGCTCTTGTAGCCAAGAAACAAACCAAGAAAAGGCGAGACCAAGGAGAAAGTTCAAAAGGGTCCAATCCAGAAAGTTTGATGATTTTTGATCAGAAAACTCCAGACTTCTATGTCTCCCAGCCAAGAAACTTGTCAGAAGGAGATACCACATGGTCAGAATCTCTAAATTCATCAGACGATGATACAATGAAAGATAGATCCCAATCCATCAATGAATCCACAACAAACTCTTCTAACGAAGACGATCCCCCAATATTTGTGAGCCAGCCAAGAGTCCAAGAAATATCTTAAGTAGAGGAGGATCAAGAAGGCATGACGGATGAACCAATCCCAGAAAGAAGACATGAACCTATGGCGTCAAAACCAGTTGGAACTGGCTTCCACACTTTTACCTTAGATGACGTCAAGGTTTCAAAATGGCCTCAGAGGATCCAAGACTTCTATACTTGGATGGTGACCAAAAATTTGGTGGAATGAGAAAAGTATATCATCCTGTCAGAACTAACTTCACGGTTCTCAGGAATTCTCAGAGATTGGTGGATTTCACTTGGGATTCAAGAATTTTTTTTTCTTACATCCCAGGATTTTGTCTTCAACATCAGAATCCTACATGAAGTTTTCTGCGGAGATAATAGCCAAAGACATGAGAAAATGCAAAGACAACTCTTCGAGATGAAGTGTGTGTCACTCGACAGAAAATCTGCGAGAATATTATCTTTTATTTTCAGGTGCTTGACTTGAAACTTGTATAGAGAGAACCATTGGGCCCATCTGAGAATCTGACTTTTCGGTAGCTGGGACTATCAAAAAGCTGTGATTTCACTGCTGTTGCTGCTTGCTGAGATCCTTGTTACACCAAAATCAAAATGAAAAAGACTAAACTAAACCTATCAACTACGAGTTACAAGATTCCTATCTATGAGTCTTCTGAAGCTTGATTTTGAGTCTTGGCTGCTTCTTTATACAGACTCTGATCTGAATCTTGATGCTTGTTAGTTGTAGGTGCTGGTTCAATCCTCTTCAGCTTTTCGTATCAAGACGGGACGTGCATAGCTTGCGACTTCAATCTTGTCTTGAACATTCCACATCTTTTCCGCTTCTGTACTTTGGGTTTGGCCTTCTCTTTTTCGTCTTTTCTTTTATTCTGGATCGAAACTTCTACTTTTGGTCGTCTTGAATCCATTGTCCTAAATTGCAATCTGAGCAAAATCAAGAACAAAGGAACGGATTTTCTTCCTCAATTTTCACTAGGAAACTTTTGTGAGTTATTGTAATAAAATATATACTACTTTATTATTGAGAGCAATGAAAGGTCGGGAATGGTGTACCCAGAGTGAATGTAGACTAGGGTGTGGATACCCTATATCTAAAAGTGACATCAACTAGGCATTGGAGACCCTATGTTGACAAGATCAGCAGGTTATGTCGTCGTCAGAAAGATCGCCAGGTTATGCCAGCGTCATAAGAGAATCAACATGTTATGCTGCTGACAGAAAAAGATCACCAAGTTATATTGGTGCGTGGAAGAAATCAACAGATTATGCTGTTGTTAGGAAAGGATCACCAGATTATGTCGGCGTCTGGGAAGGATCAACAGGTTATGTTGTTGCCAAGAGAAGATCACCAGGTTATGCTGGTATTGAGAAAAGATCAACAGGTTATGTTGTTGCCAAGAGAAAATCACCAGGTTTTGCTGGTGTCTGGAAAGGAAAATAGATCACCAGGTTATGTCGGTGTTTGGAAAATGTCAACAGGTTATGCTGTTGTCAGGAAAAGATTACCAGGTTATGCTGGTGTTTGGAAATGTCAACAGGTTATGCGGTTGCCAGGAAAAAGAGACCACCAGGTTATGCCGGTGTTTGGAAAAGGTCAACAGGTTATGCTGTTGTCAGGAAAAATTACCAGGTTATGCTGGTGTCAGGAAAGGTCAACATGTTATGCTATTTCTAGGAAAAGAGACCACCGGGTTATGCCGGTGTCTGGGAAGGATCAAGAGGTTATGTTGTTACCAGGAAAAGATCACCGGGTTATTCTCGTGTCTACTAGGGAGTGGGACCCTATGTTGGCATCAACTAAGGAATGGAATATCCTAGGTTGGAAAAGTCATCGGGTTATGCCGGAATCAACTAAGGGTTGGGACCCTACGTTGACATCAACTAAGGAATGGAACATCCTAGGTTGGAAAAGTCATCGGGTTATGCCGGCATCAACTAGGGATTGGGACCCTACGTTGGCGTAAATTAAGGAATGGAACATCCTAGGTTGGAAAAGTCATCGGGTTATGCCGGCATCAACTAGGGATTGGGACCCTACGTTGGCGTAAATTAAGGAATGGAACATCCTAGGTTGGAAAAGTCATCGGGTTATGCCGGCATCAGGAGAAGATCAACAGGTTATGCTGTTGTCAGAAAAAAGATCACCAGGTTATGCTGGCGTCAAGAAAAAGATCAACAGATTATGCTGTTGTCAGGAAAAAATCACCAGGTTATGCTGGTGTCAACTAGGGAATAAGACCCCTATGTTGAAAAAAGTGTAGCTAGGGATTGGATGCCCTATACTACTTTAGGTTTTCAACATCATTTCTTCTTTTTCTTCTTATTCTTCTTCTTATTCCTTTTTTTTCATTTTATTTTTAGAGAATGAGTAAATGGGGGAAATAATTTTTAGAGGAGACTTCCCTTTTTTGGAATTGTCACTGCAGAGCTGCTTCTGGCCCTTGTGCAATTTCTTCTTGGTTGCACATGCTTCTTGCAAGGTTGCCTTTGGGTTACATCTGTTCCCTTCAAACAAATAATAATTGTCAGTTTGAAATGGTGGTTGATTTTGTGTCCTTGATTATTTCAACCCGTTTGATCTCGACTGGCCCTTTTGACGAAGATCTCAACCGCTTGCTTGCTTGCTGGGGATTGGTTTCATCTCTAACCTCTGGGACCTTGGATTTTTCAGATTTTTCCATGGCGATCGGCCACGTGGGACCCAACATTTTTGACTTTATTTTTCCTTTGTAAGTCTTTCACTTTTGACTTGTTTTTCCTTTGGACTTTCGGAGCATTGGGAAAATTTTGGCTCCTCAAATTTTGCTGCAACGGTTAGTTGCGTGTGACTTTACCTTTCCAATCTTTATTTTTCTTTTATCGGCCTTTCACTTCTGACCTTTTTTTTCAACTTTCAGCTTTACGACATTTGGAGTATTTCGGCTTTTCAGTCTTTGCCGAGATGATTAGCCATGTGGGACTCAACCTTTCAACTTTATTCGCTTTCATGGGCATCTTAATTTGGTTTTCTTCTTCCAAGAGTTTTGAGTTTGAAGCATCGGCTCCTATGGCTAGTCGAGATCGACTCGATGCCCCTGACGAGGCTAGGTGCCTTTTTGCATACTAGCCCGTATCAAATGAGAACCTTGTAAATCAATATTTCCATCCTTTCTTTGCCTCAGTTTCGGAACAAAGTTAGATCGAAATGGATTCAAAGAGAAATAAACAATGGAATGGACAATGAATTTAAACAAGAGGTATCCCTTTTGGGGAAAGGAAAGAAGGACTTATCTGGAGTACATGTGGACTTCAATGAACATGACATGCCTTTTGTACTAGATGCTTGATCCGTGTAAACCGTCCTACTCTCAGAAATTCATCACAACTATTACCTCGAGATTGAGAAACCTTGCCCCAAACTGTGTCCATGTCAGAGACCAATTATCCTCTTTTCCATCAGTGGTTCCCTTTGTGGGTTTTCACCAGCTAACCTATCTCATTTATCTTCTCACCATCGCCTTGTAGTGCTCTTTACGAGTTTTCACTAATCAAGACTCTCTCATTTGCAATTTCTCTTCTTACCGTCGCCTCATGGTGCCCGTGTGGGTTTTCACCAATGAGACTCTCTCATTTTATTTCTCTCATTTGATTGTATTAGATCCAAGTAACTGTATCCCCCAATTTTTGACATCTTTGCCGATTGATTGGAAGGACTTGAACAGGATTTTGGGTAAAAATAATTTGGATTGAATTACAACTTTGGAACCTTTTCGGCGAAACCATCGCCAAACTATTTTAGCATCTGCCCCAATTTCACTTTTGGGGGAATTTGAATTTTTATTTTGGTGTGAGTAAACTCCAGAGAGAGGTTGCCTATGTATCCTTTCAGAATCAAGTCAAACATAGTTCAGGGAACTTTTGTTTTTGTTTTTGATTTTTGTTTTATTTTTCCTCTGTTTTGTTTTGTTTTCTCTTTCTTTTGCTTTCCTTGTTCTCCTTTTCTTTTCTTTTTTCCTTTGATTTTTCTCTTCTTTTTTTTTTTTTTTTTCAGTAATACTTTCGGGTTCCAAAGAGGGTAATCAAAGAAGAGTAATCGGCTCAAAGAGTTTGCAAAAGGATTAATGGTGTTTGGGTAGCGAGAATGAAAGACTTCGTCATCCCAACCGGAGAACATTTGAAAATATATGGAGGATCAAACATAGTACCTTTTGACTGCACCTACGTTGACAGTTGTTTCAGGGACATTTTCTTCAAGCCCCAAGTACAACGCACTCTTTTGGCAGTACTCTTGTTGCAATGCATGTACCTTTTCAATCTGAACCAATTTTCCTTTGGCTGTTCCGATTCATTATTTTTTTTCCTTGACCTAACTTCATTTTCATTCTGATTCTTGATTCATTATTTTGAAGTCTGACAGCGTTTTAGGATCTTTTGACTACACATGCATTGACAATTGTTTCAGGGACATTTTCTTTGATGTATCCCAAGTACAAACGCACTCTTTTGGCATTACTCTTGTAGTATTGTATGAACCTTTTCAATCTGAACCAATTTTCCTTTGGTTGTTCCGATTCATTATTTTATTTCCTTAACTCAACTTCATTTGCATTCTGATTCTTGATTCATTATTTCGAAGTCTGACAACGTTTTAGGATCTGGGAATAAAGTCCGCAAGCATGTCATGTTATTGAAATTTGCATTTGAACAGAATTGAAAGGAGAGTAAGAAAAGAGACAAGATTAAGAAAAGAGATATTCTTGGAAATGAAATATTAATTCCATTTGATTTTGTTTTTGTTTTTGTTTTGAAGTTTAAAGATAGAAGGGTTTACATCGGAAAGTAAGAAAATAAAGTAAAACATCTGGATCACACCCTGAGATAATCCGGACGTAAAAAGGATAGCAAGACTAGCTACCGAGACTCCCATCTGATGGGGGGAACTTTCAGTCTTGGCGACCGTTTTTTTGGCTTTTCTTCTATCTCGACAATGGCTGCAATGGCCTTCAGTGCCGGATCAAATTCTTCATCTTAAAAAATCATTCCGACTACTGGCTCATTGTGAGCAGACAGGGGATTGTTCATCTTATTAGGGTCTTCTTCATCCCTAAGCACTATTGCCTGGACCTTGATGAGATCTTCCACTACTCTTTTAGTCCAACAATCTTCAGTGTCATGCCCCACTGCTCCAGAGTGGTATTCACATCTAGCATCAGCCCGGTGCGATATGGACTCAGGGTTCGGCCAGTTCGGGGTCACTGGCTGCAGCAGACCTGTCCTGACCAACTTTTGGAACAAACTTGAGTATGATTCATCAATAGGGGTGAACTGATTCCTTCTGAAGGGCTCTCTTGGGCGAGGATTGTATTGGGGAACATTTGGTTGGGGATTATATGGAGCTTGGTAGAGATGGGAATTTCTGGGAGGTGCAGCTCGATTTTGTGTATAATGATGTGGCTGCGTGTAAGATTGCGCGTTCATCACCGCATAGGGAGGCAGGGCCACGTCATAAGCAACATCTTGATGGGGATAATAGTGTTGTGGGACTTTAGGAAGCATATATGATTGGTTGAATGTCCTGCGAGCCCCCTTTGAACTCGAATCCATCATGGCTCTCTCTTCTCTCTCGTTTCTGTTCATCAAACCTCCTGACCCATTCTGAACAGCCTGCGATGCAGCCTTAAAAGCATCTTAACTCAAGATTCGTCCCGTTTTCAAACGATTTTCTACCATCTCCCCAATTTTGATAGCTTCAGCGAACGGTCTACCCATAGAAGACATCATGTTCTGGAAGTAGTCTGCCTCTTGGGCCTGTAAGAAGACCATAACCATTTCAGTTTCGTCCATTGGAGGTTTTACCCGGGCGGCTTGCTCGCGCCATTTGACAGCATATTCGCGGAAGCTTTCCGCAGTTTTCTTTTTCAAATTAGACAAAGAATTCCTGTCAGGAGCGATGTCCCCATTATACTGGAACTGGCGGACAAAGTCTCGGGCCAAATCGTCCCACACATGCCGATGGGAAATTTCTTGATCCATATACCATTCAGAAGCGATCCTGGTGAGGCTTTCTCCAAAGTAGGTCATTAGCAACTCCTCTTTTCCACCAGCACCCCTCAACTGGTTACAATATCGTTTCAAGTGAGCGATCGGGTCTCCGTGCCCGTCATATTTTTCAAACTTTGGTATCTTGAAACCAACCGGCAGGTGAACATGTGGAAACATGCATAAACCGGAGTACGAGACACTCTTCTGGCCACTCAAACCCTGCATGTTTTTTAAGCTTTGCTCTAGGCTTCTCATATTCCGAGCCATTTCTTCCTGCTCGGGATTTCTCATTGTTCTTTCCTGACCAATGGGAGACTCATATTGCGGATGCTGAGGGTAAGAGTTTTGCTTAGGCACCGTTGGATGTGCCGTAGTGGAGACCACTCAAACCCTGCATGTTTTTAAAGCTTTCTTCTCTTTTTTTAGTTGCTTTTCGTTCTTTTCTTCATTTTTCACTCAATTTTTTTTTCCTTTTTTCTTATTTATTGTTTCACTCAATTTGTTTATGGCTATGATCGAATCCGATGGGGATTGTCTACGTATCATGACGCCGCATGAATCAGATCTTGTGTAGTTCGGGAAAATCAGGAATGGAGTGAATAAACTGACTCTTTTTCTTTTTTTCTTTTTTCTTCTCTTTTTTTTTAAAAACTCAGTCCATTAAAGCTTTTAGAAAAAGAAAAACACATTTTTTTCGGATTTTACTTTTTTTTTTTTTTTGGAATTGTTTGAAAGAAAGGCTTTAAAAGAAGAAGGAAAATATTTTGGCTCTTTTTTATTTTGCTTTTGAATGTTTGAAAGAAAGATTTCTAAAGAAGGAAGAATTTTTCTTTTTTGGGCTTTGATTTGATATATTTTTCTTTTAGTTTTTTTTTTTTAATTTTTTGGAAATATACTTCAAGATAAAGGAAACCGGTATTTTAGATTTTGATTTTTTTTATTTTTGAAATAAAGACTTCTAGAGAAGAAAGAACATATTTTTGAATTTTTGCTTCTTTTTTATTTTTATTTTTTGATTTGATTTTTTTTACTTTCTACGCAAAAGACTTCTAAAAATGGAGGAAATATTTTATTATTTTATTATTTTTATTGATTTTTTTTTTTTGAATTAAAGACTTCTAAAATTGTTTTTTTGTTTTGAACTTTTTGAATTTCAAAAGTAAAAAAGAAAATATTTTTGTTAAATTTCCAATCGTTTTGTCTTTTTTTTTAAGAAGAAAGAAAGTATTCTGGGATTTTGAATGTTGCCTCTAAATTTTCAAAAGAGGAACTTTAAAGAAAGACTTCTAAAGAGGAAAATAATTTTTTTTTGGATTTTTGTTTCTGATTTTTTTGGAGGAAAGACTTCTAAAGAAGAAAGAAAATATCTTTTTGGATTTTTGATTTTTTTTTTTTGTACTTTTGAGAAAAAGACTTCTAAAAAGGTTAGAAAAAAAATATATATATATTTTTATTTTGATTGGATTTTTTTTTATTAAAAAATACTTTACAAAGAAACTATTTCAATTATTCCGAGTTTTCTTTATAATTTCCGAAAGCGAATATTTTGAAGAAAAGCAAAAATATCTTTGGACTTCAACTTTTCAATTTTTTATGACACTTGCGAAAGAAGATTTCTAAAGAAGAAAGGAATTCTTTGTTTTTTTGGA
The DNA here is from genome assembly GCA_005239505.1 of Nicotiana paniculata. Classification (NCBI taxonomy): domain Eukaryota; kingdom Viridiplantae; phylum Streptophyta; class Magnoliopsida; order Solanales; family Solanaceae; genus Nicotiana; species Nicotiana paniculata. Next base: position 13,218 of record ML349212.1, on the reverse strand, counting down.
GTTTTGTTTTCTGATGTTATTTTTTAATTAATTTTTGGAAAAATACGTTTGAAGAAGGGAAAAACATTTTTTTTGGATTTTGATTGATTATTTTACCTAGTCTTTTTTTGTTTTTGAATGAGAAGACTTCAAAAGGGAAGGAAAATATTTTTGGGTTATTTTTATAAAAAAAATCTCTTCTTTTTTTCGGGGGATATTCCGGAAGGAAATAAAGAAAAATATTTTTGAATTTCTTAAAATTGTGGTCGGAACCGATGATGTTTGCCTACGTATCTCACATCCGGTGAGAATCAAACCCGCGTAATTCGGTCAGTTTTGACACAACTTGAACAATATGGCATTAGCTTATTTTGAAATTGTTTTTCTCCTTTTTTTCCCAGAGTTTCGAGGTATTTTTCAAATATCAGGGTTTTCGAACTTGGTAAATTTCTATCCTCCCTCACTCTTGGTTTTTCTGTTATTTCCTTTTAGCCGGTCAACAAACAAGCCGAAACAAATAACGTACACATAGCAGGTAAGATGTATCAGGATGGTCTTTTTGTTTTCGGGTACACCTGTCCCAGACGGACCCAACCCCTTGTTGATACCCAAATTTTTCTCAAACTATTTTTAAAATTTGTATGTATACCTTCAAAATCACTCTTTATAATAACTGGTATTTTCCGAAATCTTTCATATTTTTATATTCAATAATTATTCATAAATCGTATTATAAATAATTTCAAAATATTTCTCATTTCAATATATCATTTTTAATCCTATTAGGATTAATTATTTCACAAGTTAGCCAATTTGGCATTATTTTACCATAATTACAATAACTTTGCAACTATGGCCTAATTGTATATTTTATACCGCTTAAATCAATAATTATTTTATTTTATATTTTTTATACTCATTACTTACCTTAATTTCATTTATCTAGCATTAATTTTATTTTATACGATTACTAGCTATTTTTATTTAATTATTTATCTATTTTTAATGGGTGTTTAACAATTAGCCACATTTATTTAAATTCTAGCCTAATTCTAACCCAAACCATCAGATTTTAACAACCCAATTCCATACCCAGCCCAAATCAATTCCATACCCGGCCCAACCCCGGATCTATCTGAGCCGTTGATCAAATTAGATCAACGGCCCAGATCCCACATTCCATAATTAAACCTAGACCTACCCCTCCCCCCCTCTGACCTCTCATTTCCCAGCCTCTCATTCTCTCTCTATCTCCCTCTGGTTCTCTCTAGAAATCATGCTATTAGACTTTATTTCATATCTGTGCAATAGAGATCATGTTTAGGCCTACATGTTCAAATTCATGCATTAGAAACCATGATATTTGATTTTATTTCCTATATGTGCAATAGAGATCATGTTTAGGCCCATATGTTCAAATTCATGCATTAGAAATCATGTTTATTAGGTTTCATACCCACTGTTTCAACATGTTCACTTTTACTTAGAGAAATCCTGCTAATAAATGGTATCCTCTACTATCATGTTCCACACTGCCATGTACGCTTAGAAATTTTATCCTAGGCTAAACAACATTAAATTAAATTATCATTCCAGCATCTTCTGAAACCATGATTAATACTGTGACTACTGAGCATTTAGAAATCATGCTTAGGAATTCTGCATATGCATCATTCTGCATCTCTTCCTGTGCATTAGATATCATGTTATAGGGTCATAATCGCTCAACTATATTTAGTCTAATTACTGATGTATAAAAAGGTATAACAACCTCTCTTAGTTTTCTCTAAAAACAACTAGTAATGCTTTTCTGTTCTGAACAACCTAGAACAACATGTTTAGGTAACAATTTGCAACAGTTCCTCCTATAATCCTGTTAATATACACTATCTCCCGCCTAGGCAAGCCTTAGGTAACTAAATTTCCAAAATTAGAAATTTGTCTCTCTTGTGTGTACTGCTCAACACTAATAAGTATTCTTCTAAATCAGTAGGCAAATTGATTAGAGCATGTTTTTGAGTTATAAAACAAGTCTGCCTATCTGTTATCCTCTGAATTCACCTAGATACCATGTCTTAGGATCTTAATTAACAATACTGCCCTTATATGTGTTTGAGTCATGCTAATTATATGTATTATCTGCGGAGGAAAATATGATCCTCCCATATGCTCCTATGTGTTTCCCACTGTGAAGTCCTATATTTTCTTTGCTTGTCGCCTTAGAATTTTACCCTTTTAAACCTGAGGTCTGCCTAGTACCTATCCTTTAGGATAGTAGTCCTAATCTCCTCCAGGACTGATAAGATGGGACGGGTAATAGCATGCAATAGAATCCATAACCAACACACACTTTAGTTACCTTCACAGGGCGCTAATACCATGTGTAGCCCCTCTTCGAGGAGTGATTACCGGGCATTGCATTGATGTGATCCATATTATTATAAACCTAGGACACCTGTATACGCTAGTTCGTAATCATCCCTACTGTTTTTCTAAACACTTATATGCTTAAGACTTAAAGCCCCCCTCTTATTTGAGCCTTTACTTGTTATTTGCTAGTTGTACAAATTCACGAAACCATTTGGCCGGGAACCACACTTGTGGATCCTGAGTGGTGCCTAATACCTTCCACTTAGGATAATTTCAAGCCCTTACCCAAATCTCTGGTTAGCAACGTAGTTGTAATTGAACCCCTTAGGTGCCTAACGCACCGTTAAAATTGTTAGGTGGCGACTCTTCAAAATATGTAAACCCCTTTCCCAAAAGGAAAGAGTTGTCCCAACCAATTTCATAAACCCGATCTTCCGCTAAGGAGGAGGAAAAAAAGGGTGCGCGACAGCATGGCGACTCTTCTGGGGATATCCAGGCTTTTACCATTTAAAATTGTTTCGTGAATTTATGCCTTTATTTTTAAAATACTTTCACCCTTTCCTATTCCCTTTGCATGCAGTTAATTGTTTACTTCGAGCATTTATTATTTTTCAAAACGTAACTGACATGTCTCTTTGTTTCCTTTTGTAACTTCTTTAAATCATTATTACCATTTTTTACCGCTTTCTTTAATGTGCAAATACGTGAAAACTTGCTTTAATACTTATTTTATAAATCATGCTCAACATTCATACTCCACTCGTGCCAAACAAAATACTATAGCAACGCTTGATGAGTGGTTGCGCCCTTCCTATATTATCACCCACTAAATTCGGAAAGGCTTATTAGCGGTAAAACTAGTCGATCAACGGTGCAGTTGACGGTTCCGTGCCTTTCCCCCTTGAGTTGTCCGCTCAAGGGTACCAGTCTAAAACCCCATAGAAATCTTAATCTGTTGCACTATTGCATGCATCATAGTCAAACCTAGTCAAGCTAAAGTGTCGTCCGCACGATAGCTTTTAAGATAGCCTTATCCAAAAGTCCACCGGGTTTACCTAAACCCAAATGGACTCCCTCACGTTCTGTGCATTTATTTGGAGAACTAAATGCTTCCTGCTAATTATTGACGATAAATAGTCTAGTCCGGTGTAACCTATTTGTTTTGTAGGAAAAAAATGAGGCATGAAGTCCCCAGATTCGGCATGGTCTCCAACATCCACCCAAAATTGCTGAGTGGGTGGGAGGATCTACACTCTAGCGACAAAGCTATCGTCAGGAAACACTTGGGTAATCTACCATCTCTTCTGGAAATCCAGCCTAACAAAATGATAGTAGAGGCGGCTACCCTGTTCTGGGATCGTGAAATATCCCTGTTCCGCTTTGGGAACATCAAAATGGCATCGTTGATAGAAGAGATAGGAGGGCTGGCTAACCTAGTATAGGAAACTCCGGGGTTTTTGATGCCTGAGAACCGCACAGCAGAAGTTTCCTCAAAATGATGGGTCTGAAAAAGGACGCGGAATTGGTATGTCTGGAGGATTCGTACATTCTTTTTGAATACTTGTAAGAAAGGTATGGCTACAACAAATCATACCACACCTACCATGACGAGTTTGCTATCACCTCTCTGGGGCACGTCCATCGCCGAGTGTTCGTGTTTATGGTATGCTTTTTGGGATTGATCGTGTTCCCGATGAAGAAAGAAAGGATCCATACCAGGCTAGCCATGGTAACTAAGACCATAATGGAAGGAGTAAATGGGTAATACTTCAGCATTGTGCCCATGATCGTTGCAGACATGTACCGGGCCTTAGAAATGTGTCAACAAGGAGCAAAGCATTTCGAAGGTTGCAATTTGTTACTTCAACTCTGGCTCGTGGAACATCTCCAAAAGGGTGAATATCGACAGGACATCCACCGCCGAATGTGGGATGACCACATCGCTTTCCATCACCCAAAGCGAATGAACTATATCCCTGACATGTTCGCTCAACCTGAAGATATTGAAGGATGGGTCGAGTTTTTTTGATAACTTGACTGAAGAACAGGTTCAATGGATGTTTGAATGGTTTCCAACGGATGAGTTCATCATTCGATACCGAGACACATAATTTCTGATACTGATTGGTCTAAGGGGGACATACCCTTACGTCCCTCTTCGAGTTATGAGGCAAGCATGAAGGAAGCAAGTTATCCCTAGGGTCGAGAAGATGAGCCATCTCCGAACCGACTTTCAAAATAATGACAGTCCTCACAAGTTCCAAGCTCAGCACCTATGTCACTGCAAGGTTATACTTGAGAAAGACACCATCGAGCCAGACAGGTATCACGCCAGTTATACCCCTTTCTATCTTGGTTGGTTAGAAGAGGATATGGGTGGTCAGAGCAAGCCAGGGTACGTCCGAGGTCACAGGGTTATAGATGAAAGGGCTGAAGCATAAGTCAAGTTCAACCAGTTGCATAAAAGGATCCGGAAAAATGAGGATGATCACCACAAGATACATGAGTCCAACAAAAGACTGATCGAGGAATGGAAGGACATGGCTATCAGTGCCAACAAGAGGTTGGGGTACCTGGAACGAGGTATAATCGATTTGGAAGAAAAGTTCATCAAAAGGGTTGAAGATTGTCAAAAGGCTGAGGGAGCTGCAGGGGAATACCTAGCCAGAACTTACCTGCTGCTGGGACTTCTCGAGCTAGGAAAGCTGTTAGAAGAGAGCAGGAATGCCGAATCTAGGGAAGGTTCTTCTGGGATCAAGTAGATAGGAATGTCTTTATTTTTCTATCAATGTAATAAGGCCAATGGCCATTAGTGATTTCATTTTCGTCTGTCGTTTCGGGATTTGTCTATTTTATTATCAATAAAATGAGGCATTTAGCATTTTAAGTTCTCCTAATTAATTTGTCGCTAGGCCTACCTCGGGCACAAAGAGGTCCCCAACTTAGGACACGCTTTCATTTCCGCATTGTGTGTTTAGATACTGCAATACTTTTTTCATGATCCTCACTGACTTGGTTACCTTTTGTTTTTATTTTATTTTTCTTACTCCCTCCCTAAAGGTTAGTTCGTGCATTCTGGCATCATCAGACTATCGCACCAGATCCAAGGGCCCTCCACCTACTCCTCCCCCTAGTCCTCCTAAGGGCAAAGACAAAGGCAAAAGTAAGATGGAAGAGTCCAGCGGCATCAGAAAGGAGAATGTGGTTGAACGGGTAGAGGCCACTGATGGACGAGGTATTCAGGTCCTGCATGAGAACATGTCACCACTTGAACAGAAATTGCTGAAGTTTCAGGAAGAACTCGATCAAGTCCGGAATCAGGCCAACTTGTCATTTTCCCTCAACGTCCCTGGAGTCAACCTTCCAAATGCTCAAAACTCCATACCTCCACAAAATATCCCAAGACAGCAAAATCATCCCGCACCTCACCATCACACCACTCCCCCAAAGAACCAAACTATCCCGACACAATGCAATGCTTGCCACACCACAAGTAAAACCCCACTACTCATCCCAGAACCTCAAAACCCCACAAAAGACCATTTCCACACCTATAACAATCCCATATATGTTGAAACCATGAACCACTCCACGCCGCCTATCCCACTGGCGTCCGAGTCTGAAGAAAAGGATTTACTTATTAGGAACCTGGCCGAGGAGCTTACAAAACTGACCAGCCGAGTCCAGGGTGTTGAAGGAACCAAGGGGATTGAAGGGTTGAATTATGAAGATCTTTGTATCCAACCTGATGTTGAACTACCTCAGGGGTAAAAAACTCCAAAGTTCAAAATGTTTGACGGTACCGGTGATCCGAGAGTCCATTTGTGGACCTATTGTGACAAATTGGTTGGTGTGGGAAAGGACGAAAGAATCCGCATGAAGATGTTCATGAGGAGTTTGAAGGGAGACACACTGTCTTGGTACATCAGCCAAGACCCCAAGAAATGGTCAAACTCGGTAAGCATGGCGTCTGATTTCATGGACAGATTTAGATTCAACACAGAGAATGCACCAGATGTGTTCTACATTCAAAATTTGAAGAAAAGACTACAGAAACCTTTCACGAGTATGCTACTCACTGGAGGTCTGAAGCCGCTAAAGTCAGACCTGCTCTAGAGGAAGAACATATGAACAAGTTCTTTGTCCTGGCTCAGGACCCGCAGTATTATGAATGGTTAATGATGGTTGAAGGCCAATGGTTTTCTGACGTCATCAAATTGGGTGAACGGACTGAAGAAAGTATTAAAAGAGGTATGGTTACAAATTTTGAAGCCTTGAAAGCCACTAACAAGGCTCTACAGTCCGGTGGTGTGTATAAGAAGAGAGATGTGGGAGCCGTAATGGTTGCACAAAGAATCAAGTCCCCGCTCAAGTACCAAACCTACCCGACACCTCCACTCACATATCATCCAACCCCGAATTACCAAGCACCCTCACCAAATTACCAAACTCCACCATCCACATATCAACCTGCTTCGCCCAAGTATCCACAACCCGCTCCCGTCTACCACACTTATAATTCCCAGCCATCCCATTACCAATCACCCCCTGCACGCCAAAACTTCCCTAGACCTCATCCCAATTTTGATCGCCGCCCTCCAAATCAATACACTGCCATATCCGAGCCCATTGACAAGTTGTATAAAAAACTCAAAACTGCTGGTTATGTCACACCTATCCCTGCTTCCACCCCTGAGAACCCTTCTCAGTGGGTTAAGCCACATAAATCCTATGCATACCATTCCGGCATGAAAGGACACACCATCGAAGAATGCCGTTCTATGAAGGACAAATTACAGGCTCTCATTGACAACAAGATTATTATGGAAAAAGACCCCGCTCCAAACGTCCGGGACAATCTTCTGCCAGGCCATAAGTGTAGAGGTATCTATATGATTGAAATAGAATATGATTGGGATCTCGAGGGGTCAATCGGGTTGATCGCAGAAGGAAAGGACCCAAAGAAATCCACAGTCACTCTCAAATCGATCATAGTCCAGATTCAGCCATCTGAGGCCGCTGAGGTGAATGTGTCTATACCATTTGAGTTTGAAACAGCGCCACCTGCCAAGTCACCAGTTCCAATTGAAGTTGATTTTATATCTCCAGCAAACGCACCAGCTTCATTCGAGGTCGCAGTCTTACCACCCCGAACACACATTCCGTTTGAAATAAAGATGGCTGCACCAATTCCGGTGGCAATGTCAACCACGCCACCCTTCTATTCCAACGCTATCCCTTGGGACTACACAACCGAGGTGAGAAGGAATTGCAAGGTCAGGTCTGAGGAAGCTGTCGCAGCACAGGGTATGACGAGAACTGGTAGGGTCTACACCCTTGAGCATCTGGCCGAGTCAAGAAAGCAGGCCGTCAACCGGCCTCCCCTTATCGAAACGGGTCCCGATGACCTTTGGAGAAAGGTACATGCTAAGGAGTATTCAGTCATCCAGCAGCTGAACAAGACACCAGCACATATATCCGTCCTCTCTCTGCTGCAGAATTATGAAACACACAAAAATGCTTTGTTGAAAGAGTTGAGTGAAGCATATGTGCCAAACAATATCACTAGTGAGGAAATGGCCAATATGGTAGGCCAGGTACTGGAAAGTCATAAAATCACTTTTCATGAGGATGAGCTACCACCTGAAGGATTGGGGCACAACAAAGCGCTGCACATCACCGTGAAGTGCGAGGATCATTTCATCACAAGAATCTTGATCGATGGAGGTTCCAGTCTTAACATCTGTCCGTTGATAACACTCAAGAAATTGGGTAAAGGGCTACATGAGATAAAGGATGGGGCGATCAATGTGAAAGCCTTTGACGGTTCTCATAGGTCCACCATGGGGGAGATTAGTCTATGTCTACAGATGGGACCGACTTGGTTCAAAATGGATTTCCAGGTGATAGATGTTCCAGCATCCTACAACCTGTTGTTAGGACGACCCTGAATTTGTATTGCTGAGGTCGTAGCATCAACACTACATCAGGCGGTAAAATTCGAGTGGAATCACCAAGAAGTGATTATTCATGGTGACGGTAGCAACCCCATTTATAGTCGTCAAACTATTCTGGTGACTGACGGAAAAAGGAAGATAGGCGGAGAAACTTACCACCACATTGAACGGGTCAATGCTATTGACAGGAACAAATGGTGGGATAACAAGATTGAGAGCATCCTGAACTAGAGAGGATATGAGCCAGGCAAAGGGCTCGGTAAAAACCTCCAAGGGATCACAAAGCCCATAAAACTCAAGGAGCATGGCACCACTTTCGGTCTGGGATATGAGTACACTTGGCAGGAATTCAACGACTGGTCGCCACCTTGGCGCGGTATTACCCTTTGGAGAAGTAGATACCTCATCTTGAGCATACTTTCAAGCAGGCTGACACTTACGGTTCAGATGAGGAAGAAGCACTTGCAGTAATGAGGAGTTTGTTCCTAAATGATGATAATATGGACTGATGTGTTATTCTCGAGGGGGAAGGGGAGGGGGAGGAAGGCCCTTCCATACAGACTGTAATCAAGGGGACATATCTCAAAAATTAGTCTATCAAGACAACCAAAGCCCGACGAGCCTCGGGGTAGCAAGGCTAAGACAAGCATTATTTACTGTTTATTTACTAAATGATTTCCCTTTTCCTGCATTTTTTCCAATTTCTGCAATAAATCTTCAATGTTCAAAACAATTATTCAATCTATCAAAGCATATTCTAAATTTCTCTTACGAATCTGATATTCATTACTATTGTTTTCTCTCATTTCTTTATTTATACAACATTACTATTACTTGTCTTGATGAACTGATGACTGTGACATGCAATGAGACAACGCAGCAAACGGACATTGATTCGGATGAAGATGACATACCTGACGAGATTGTCAAAGAAGTTGAGAACTTTGAGAACAGACCTAAGTCCAACCTGGATGAGACCGAAATTATCAACCTGGGAAATTCTGAAAACGTCAAGGAGACTCGTATCAGCATTCATTTGTTACCATCAGAAAAGAAGAATACACAGAGTTTCTAAGAGAGTATGAGGATGTATTTGCATGGTCGTATAATGACATGACTGGTCTAAGTACGTCTATTGTGGCTCATAAACTGCCAACCAATCCAATGTGTCCACTAGTGAAACAAAAGCTCAGAAAGTTCAAACCTGACATGAGTTTGAAAATCAAAGAAGAAGTTACCAAGCAGATCAATGCCAAAGTTCTCCGGGTAGTGGAGTACCCTAAATGGTTAGCCAACATTGTACCTGTGCTAAAGAAGGACGGGAAGGCCAGAGTCTGCGTCGACTACCGGGATCTCAACCGGGCTAGTCCGAAAGACGACTTCCTCTTGCCAAATATACACATTCTGATTGATAACTGCGCCAAGCATGAATTGCAGTCCTTTGTGGATTGTTTCGCTGGTTATCACCAGATTTGGATGGATGAAGAAGATTCTGAGAAAACGTCTTTCATTACGCCGTGGGGAGTGTATTGTTACAAGATGATGTCGTTCGGTCTAAAGAATGTAGGGGCCACCTACATGAGGGCCATGACCACCATATTCCATGACATGATTCACAAGGAGATCGAGGTGTACGTAGATGATGTCAGTATCAAATCAAAGAAAGCTGCTGATCACATGGAGAATTTGGGGAAGTTCTTCAATAGATTGCAAAAAAACAATCTGAAACTAAACCCTGCGAAGTGTGCATTCGGGGTTCCTGCTGGGAAACTGCTGGGATTTATTGTAAGCCGTCAGGGAATAGAATTGGATCCGTCCAAGGTCAAATCCATTCAAGATTTACCACCACCAAGGAACAAGAAAGATGTGATGAGTTTCTTGGGGAGGCTTAATTACATCAGACGGTTTATAGCACAACCTACAGTCATCTGTGAGCCAATCTTTAAGATGCTGAAGAAGGACGCTGCGACCAAGTGGACCGATGATTTTCAAAAGGCTTTCAACAGAATCAAGGAATATTTGTCAACACTGCCAGTCCTAGAACCGCCCGAGCCAGGCGGACCTTTACTACTCTATCTTGCAGTATTAGATGGAGCTTTCATCTGCGTCCTGGGAAGTACGATGAAACAAGAAGGAAAGAACAAGCTATTTATTACCTCAACAAGAAGTTCACTCCATATGAGGCCTAGTATTCTCTATTAGAGCGCATCTGTTGTGCTTTAACTTGGCTCGCCCAAAAGCTGAGGCACTACTTCTGTGCCTACACAACATATCTTATATCAAGGATGGATACATTAAAGTACATCTTTCAGAAGCCCATGCCCACTGGGAAGCTAGCCAAGTGGAAAATCCTGCTGAGCGAATTCGACATTGTCTACATGATTCGGAAGGCAGTTAAAGGACAAGCTCTGACAGACCATCTTGCTGAGAATCCCGTAGACGGAGGATACAAACCCCTGAAAACATATTTTCCTGATGAAGAGGTGTCATTCATAGGAGAAGATATTGCAGAATCCTATGATGGTTGGAGGATGTTCATTTATGGAGCAGCAAACTTCAAGGGAGTCGGTATTGGAGCAGTGCTAGTATCAGAGACCTGTCAGCATTATCCGATATCCGCCAAACTCAGGTTCCCTCGCACCAACAATATGGCCGAATATGAAGCCTGCATCTTGGAGCTCAATATGGCCATTGACATGAACGTCCAGGAGCTGTTAGTGATTGGTGATTCAGACTTATTGGTACACCAGGTACAAGGAGAATGGGAAACAAAGAATTCCAAGATACTGCCGTATTTGCACCATGTACATGGGTTAAGAAAGAGGTTCACAAAGATAGAGTTCCGGCACGTCCCTAGAATCCAGAATGAGTTTGCCGACGCATTAACTACTTTGTCCTTAATGATCCAACATCCGGACAAGAATTTCATTGACCCTATTCCCATAAAGAACCATAATGAGCCAGCTTACTGTGCCCATATCGAGGAAGAAGCAGACGAAAATCCTTGGTTTCATGACATCAATAGGTACTTGGAAAAGGGAGAATACCCCGAGCTTGCAAATTCCACTTAGAAGCGCACACTTCGGAGATTGTCCAACAATTTCTTTCACAGCGGAGGAATCCCGTATAGGAGGACTCCCGATTTGGGGTTATTAAGATGTGTTGACGCAAATGAAGCATCAAGCTTGCTGGAAGAAATTCATGCAGGGACCTGTGACCGACATATTAATGATTTGGTTCTAGCAAAGAAAATACTCCGAGCTGGTTAGTTTTGGATGACTATGGAAACGAACTGCATCTAGTATGTTCGGAAGTGCCACCGCTGCCAGATACATGGGGATATGATAAAGTGCCTCCAAGTGAGCTCAATGGAACCAGCTCGCCATGGTCGTTCGCCGCTTGGGGTATGGACGTTATCGGACCAATTGAGCCTGCCGCTTCCAATGGCCACAGGTTCATTTTGATCGCCATTGACTACTTCACTAAATGGGTCGAAGCAGCCTCCTACAAATCAGTTACTAAGAAAGTTGTGGTNACAATGGTTCTAATCTCAACAGTGACTTGATGAAAGCTATGTGTGAAACTTTCAAGATCAAACACAAGAATTCCACAGCATACAGACCTCAGATGAATGGAGCCGTAGAGGCCGCTAACAAAAACATCAAGAAGATACTAAGAAAGATGATAGAAAGGCACAAGCAATGGCATGAAAAGTTATCATGCGCTTTACTGGGTGTGGACAACTAATTTTTTACCACACCCAAATTCTATATTATTTTTGGTGTAAATATTTATTTTAGGTCTAATCTTATTATTTTAAATTTTTATCTTACTCTTAATAGGTTTTATTTAAGAAAATTAAAAACTACAAAAAAAAAAAAAAATATATATATATATAACTTGGTTTCTTCTAATTTAAATTTAAGTTATAGTAGTATTTTTTTAGCATAATTTAAACTTTATTGTAAATAATGAGTTTTCTTATTTATATAGTTTCTTTTTAAGTCTAAAAGTAAGTTGGTTAGTTTATATAGTGTGTGTATATATATATATACACTATAATACTATATAAAAAATAACACCCAACTTCCCCACTTCCCCACTTCACTCATGCCTTACCCCCACCTCTCACCTATCCCCCACATCACACACCCATGATCTTCCCCACATCCCCGCTCTTCATCTCCATGAACATTTAGTTAGGGACATAGGATTTCTATATAAATACTAAGAGCAAATATTGAAAGGGAAGGAAAAAGAAAGAAGACTGACGGGAAGAACAGAAAAAGAAACTAAAAAAAGAGATCAGCTATAGAGACCTAATCTAATTTCCTTACCCTTAAAAAATGGCCCTGGAAGATATCATCTTCTCCAAACAACCAAAAGAGCAGATCCCCTCCCAACTTCTACAAAAGCAGCCGCACACCTAACTATTTTTCCACGGCAGACCCCTCTCCCCATGTTCTGACTTCTCTTCTTTAGTTTCTCAAAAAGAAACAGACAGATACAAATACACAAAAGGAGAAGGAACGAAAAATAAATTAAAAAAAAAAGGAAAATTTGGGGAGGAAGAAATGACATCAAGTTGAAGGGTGTTCGGATTTGGAGTTTCAAATCTCTGCCGATTCGAGGTTGTCGTTTCGGCGAAGTTCTTGTCCGTAGATCATTTTGGGTTTGCAGTTTTGAAGCTCCTCTTCATTGTAAATGTTGGGAAAGTTTCAGCATTAAAGGTCCATTTCTTGATTTGTCTTTTACATTTTTCTCTTTCTTGTTTTTGATGGTTTGGTTCATGTCTTGAAAATTTTTATGTCATTTCGATTCTTTCCAGTTTGATTAGTAGATTAGGACAAAATAAAAATAAAAGCTAATTAGAAATTGGTGTGAAATCTTCAATAATCTACCAATCAAACTG